>JAXQJV010000037.1:0-53555 GCA_037042255.1 Penicillium sp. PG106-07D | reverse complement strand
CACACGACTGGCGCCGCTACTAATGCTGCCCTAATGCACACTACTCTACCCCGACGAACCACAAAATCGCTCACAGACCAGGATGAACGGGATCCATAAAACTCAGGTTAATATCCTATCTTTTAAAAATCTCTCTGGAGTCTAGACAAGGGTGTATGCATAATAGTAAATACCAAGCCCCGCCGTTGCCCCCTGCAATCCTCAACGTTTTCTAACCGAAATCACGGTTGCATCCTTGCTCCTCGTGCAACACTCCGAGTCTGGAGTCTGGAGATACTATTCTCAAGTCCCCTTTATCTCCCCCCTGCTCGCTTTGCTGTTGCTTTTTATACTTGTCTTCAATTTCACCCCATTCCATCCCGAACCTTCTCGCTGCCCTCGAATTGTTGGCATTCAATCGAGATCGCAATGGGGCTTCAGAATGGGATAATGTTGACTGAAAGGTCCAAGCCAGAGGATGTTCCCTCTCGAAAAGAGGGCACGGCGCAGGATAAGGAAGATATGTGGCGAGTCGGTCGAGATCAGGAACTGAACGTACGCAAATCTACTCGATCCTTATGGACTGACCCTATCTATCCTCGCATGCAATAGATCATAATAACACCGCTGCAGAGAAATTTCCGGTTCCTGTCCGTTCTTGGCTTCACAGCAGTGCTTATGTGCACCTGGGAAGCTGTTCTCTTGTAAGTCAAAGCTAATCTTTAGAAAGACCTAGACCTCTAAGTCTGGTTCTCTTCTGACTCGTCACATTAGTGGTGCATCCTATGGCTTGACCAACGGCGGCAAAGGTGGTATGATCTACACATATTTGGGTGCCTTGGCAGGGTTCAGCTTTGTTATTCTGTCTATGGCTGAGATGGCCTCGATGTACGTTTGCGACCTGGTCGTCGGTGCTCGATTGCGATCCGAACTTGGAAAGCTGACCCCGTCCCCTGTCAACCTCTAGGGCACCAACATCCGGTGGCCAGTACCATTGGGTCTCAGAATTCGCACCACCTGGATCTCAAGCCATTTTGAGCTACATCACTGGCTGGATCTGCGTGCTTGGCTGGCATACTGGTATTGCGGGATGCTGCTACACGGTCGCCAATATGATGGTTGGCATAGTTGCCATCAACTATCCCGACACGTATGTCTATGAGCCATGGCATGTCACACTGCTCGTCATTGCGGTCGCGCTAGTAGCGTTGCTTTTCAACACTTTCCTGGCGCAGAAGCTTCCTCTGATTGAAGGCATTATCCTGATCATCCACTGCTTTGGTTTCTTTGGTATCTTGATCCCACTGTGGGTACTTTCCCCCAAGATCCCGGCCTCCGACGTGTTTGGTTCTATTGAAGATCGTGGTGGGTGGGCCAACAATGGCCTCGCATGTTTGGTCGGACTCACTGGGCCCATATATGCATTGATTGGTATGTGCCTATCAAGGCGATCCCAAATATTGACTGAAGCTAATAATGCCTCCTGAAACAGGCCCTGACGCGGCCGTTCACATGGGTAAGTCTGCGGCTAGCCTCAACCAAGGTGACATGCTAACTCTGAAACACAGCCGAGGAGATACGGGATGCGTCCCGGGTGCTCCCTCGAGGCATGGTGTGGACGTTGATTCTCAACGGCTCTACCGGATTCGTCATGATTGTCACCCTCGCATTTTGCGTGGGCGATATCGATGGCGTACTCTCCTCGCAAACAGGCTTTGCCTTCATCCAGGTCTTCCTTAATGCTACCGGATCAGTTGGTGCTGCAACAGGTATGACCATTGTGATTATGGTAATGCAGTTCTGCGCTGCCATTAGCAACGTCGCTACGACTTCTCGTCAAGTCTACTCCTTTGCCAGAGACAAGGGTCTTCCTTATTCGGATTTCTTCGCCCAGGTCAGTTTTCTCAATCTGCTTACGCAAACCCCTACTCGTCTTAAAGAATTTATGAATCTAATTTGATTTTGGAAAGGTCAACCAAACCTTCACCGTCCCCCTCAATGCTCTCTGCGTCAGCCTCGTCATCGTCTCCCTCCTCTCGTTGATCAACATCGGATCGTCCGTGGCCTTCAACGCCATCATGTCACTTGGCACAGCCGCACTGCTCTCTTCGTACATCATCTCAATTACCTGCGTTCGAATCCGACGCTGGCGCAATCAGCCCCTGCCCCCGGCCCGGTGGAGCATGGGTAAATTCACGCCTATCTGTGATACCATTTCTATCATGGTCTTGCTGGTGATTTGGGTCTTTAGTTTCTTCCCTCTGACCAAGCAAGTGAATCCGATGACAATGAACTGGGGTGTTGCGATTTTCGGGGGAGTGATTCTACTCTCCATGGGTTACTATATCCTTCGTGGCCGGAAAGTCTATAAGGGTCCGGTGACACGGGTGAAGATGATGCACTACCAATGAGCGTGACCTTGCTTGGTTGATCAGCAAGTGCCAGCAAAGTGGGTGTCTGTTGATTTACTTCAGAGAATGTTACGAGATTTCGAGCAGCTATCTCAGCACCGCTGCGTGACATGGTCAATAGAACCTTTTCACAGCCATATTCCTGGAAGCTGACAGTCAGATCAGAAAGAGTAGGTTGGATCAAAACAGCAGGTGTCAAAAATTACCTTTGCCCTTTTCAGAAATTCATCATAGTCTGGCTGGTGATATTGTTTGCCCTCCCGATAAATGCCGCTGAACTGGTCGGCAGTGAAAGGGACGGCAACCTTGACGCCAGTCGGGAGTTCAGCGGTCGTCTACCGCAGAGATAGGGGCGACGTTGTTGTCTTTACATCAAAATATTTCCTGCCTAGTGGTCGTGGCATGATAATCACAACCCCCTCGGTTTAACTCTTCTTACAAAATTGTTGATTTTTCCCCGATCATCGCTCAGCGGCAACGCATGCTTGAACCATGAGTCACGTGACTATTCAGGCTGGGTCTAAGAACCGCAAGCGAGTCGTTGTTCTTCAAGCTTTACTGATACAGTCATATTCGAAATCAGTTTTACTGCTACACTCTTTCGACTTAAAACCCGAACCCTGATTTCTTATAATCTAGTCCAAATTAGAATAGACGCAGATCTCTGCTCCACCCACCCCTCACGGGCCAGGCCGCCCCATTTTAAATAACCCAGCCGGAACAATACGCATGCGTATTGTAATACGTTGATACACACACCTCTTTGCCCTATTAAGACAGCGCTAGTGAATATTCAGGTTAGCTGCTGATTGTGGCGTGTATAATACAGTTCCCGTTCGTAATTGTTTAAACCATCATGCCTACACCACCGATCTTTATGGCCGTAGACTGAAGTACCACTTTTCAAATAAATGAACAGTGACTGTATTGTATACAAGCCACGATCTGCAGCTAATCCGAATATAGACTAGCGCGGCTTGGAATAGTGTTGGAGAAATACTTTCTACTTTCTGAGTGGACCCGGGGGAATCTGAAATCGAATCTCGCAGTACCTCCATTGTCAGTGTCATCGCAGACATAGAAATTGATCTTTTCTCTCAATAGCTTTATATCATCCATCTTAAACAGCCAGTGTGAAGTGCCTGAAAGCTCTTGGAGGTCTCTTTCTTGCTGCCTGCAGTATTGCCAGCACTATGACGGACTATACCCACCCGATGCGGGGCTGAACCTTAAAGAAGTGATCTTTGAGTCAAACAACCAGTCAGCGAATGCACAGTGTCTATGGCCCCCACGCAATCGTTGTTGAGTCATAGTGGTGTACCCAATAGGGTCACGTTCTATGCGTTGCTGAGCCTCACAATCCCCACCCCGCAAGACACAGCCCGGACTTAACTATCAGGTACTTCTTTCTTGCTCCATCTCACGTCCACTCCTTCTTTTCTCTTCAAAACATCGAGACGAACATCAAAATGGCCTCGTCAGAGTACTCGCAAACACTGCAACACATCACCGATGCGAAGCTCGAGGAGCTCTCTATCAAGCGCCAGATATTCCTGGAGCGCAAAGCGTCCGCCCTGCAGACAGCGGAGTCTCTAGTCTCACCGATCGCGAAGATCCGTGCACTCGCCGATGGAGTCAAGTCGTGCTTCAACATCACCGTCAAAGACGGCCGCGTGGTGATCGGTTCGAGCAATAACCAACAACTTGAAATAGCCCTTGCCAACCTCGACCGATTCCTTAAACAAGCCGAGTATGATCCTGCAATCTCACCAGATATGACCGAGCGCTGGCAGCAGTCGCTACTCCGCTATCTTGAGATCCAGACACTCAAATACGAATATGCGACGCTCTTCGCACAGCTCACCATGGAGTGGTTGTCGGTCAAGAAGAACCGGAGCTCACAGCCACTTGCTGCGTCCCAGGATGACTTTGAGAAGCTCGCGAGCACGGCCAAGACGGAAAGTCGACAGGCGTGGGAGAAGGTCGTGTTCACTCCTGCTGGCCATGATGCTGAGACTATCACTGCTTTCCTCACAGAGCTCTTTTCTGGAATCGGTCCCCCTGAACAGGAGGGAGAGACAGATCAAGCACGAGGCGTGGAGAAGACGTTATGCGCACTTCGGGACAAAGTTACAGCCTTCGAAAACAGTCTCTCCCTGGGAAAGATTACGTTTGGAACTCTCAACTGGGTGATCAATGGGCTGCTGAATTCCGACCTGGTGACGGACAAGCAACGGGCGGCCTTGCGGGGGTTCCAGAAAGATGACACCGTCCTAACTGAGTTGTCCGACGTGCTCAACATGCGGCTGGCCGGCCTACATGCGTGGACATGGGGGTCTGCTGTCCACGTCGAGCAAAGACGCCAGATGAATGGAACATACCAGATCCACATGCATGAAGACCTCATCCAGGCGATATTCTTGCAATACCTCGGTGTCAGGTGGTCCGTATTTTTCAAAAGCGCCCTGCATGACTTCCGAAAGACGCGCCATTACTGGAAAACCCTGCGATCCCAGGTCCCGGCTATCGATAAAAAGCGTCGCGAGTTCTTCCTTGACAATTGCAGTGATAAACCCAGTGTGCAAATCACCAAGGAATCCATTCATCGAAAGGCGTATTTTGTCTCGCAGCTGCTTGATACCGAGTTCCAAATCCGAAAGCAGGAGGAAGGCGAAGAAGAGGCCTCCTCTTGGGGTCACGCCAAAAAGGCCCGAGCAAAGCAGACCGCACAAATAGTACAATCACCGGCAAGAATGGCGAGATTCCTCAAGGCAGCTAATAAAGACGAGGACATGGCAGAATCTATTGAGGACATGGATTTTTGTGTGTTCGACGACGAGGACGTCACTTCTCACGACCCGGATGCCACCTACGATGACAGCTGGGGCGCGAGCGTGAAGTCACCCGCCAACCAGTCGCAGGCGAAACAGAACCTTTTACTTCTCCTGAGCGCAGACACCATCATCAACAAACGGCTCCATGGGGGGATTACCTGCTTCCGGGCCCAGTACGAATCCCTGTACCCGAGCCTGCCTCACTCCACGATTTTGGCAGTCCTCAGCTTCCTCGGCGTATCGGAAAAGTGGCTGAACTTTTTCGAGAAATTCCTCGCTGCGCCGTTGACGTTTATGGATGAACCCGATGCGGAGCCGCGAACGCGCCGACGGGGAACTCCGGGGTCGCACGTATTAAGTGAGCTATTTGGCGAGACCACACTCTTCTGCCTTGACTTGATGATCAATAAGGAATGCGACGGCGAGCTACTCTGGCGAGTCAACGACGATATGTGGTTTTGGTCCCGCGATCAGGAAACATGCGTGATCGCGTGGAAGGCCATTCAGCGTTTCAACGAGACGATGGGTATTTCCATCAGCGCTGACACCAGTGGTGGTGCTCATATAACCGCGGAGAAAACGGAGCAGAAATCGACCCTCCACCCTGCCCTACCGAAGGGCAAAATTCGATGGGGAATGCTGTACCTCAACGCCGAGTCCGGCAATTTCGAGATCGATCAAGAAATGGTAGACGAGCATATCAAGGAGTTGCAGCGCCAGCTGGACGACAAGCAAGGTAGCATTTTTGGCTGGATCCAGGCCTGGAACTCTTACGCATCCACGTTCTTCACTTACAACTTTGGGATGCCGGCGAACTGTTTCGGTCAACGACACGTCGGTATGATGTTACAGACGCACGAGCGGATTCAACGCAAGATATTCTCTCTGGGTCCAGAAGGAGGTAAAGGGGACAGCAGCGTGATCACTTACCTCCGTGACACGATTCAATCACGCTTTGGAATGGAGAATCTCCCCGATGGATACTTCTTCCTCCCGATCGATCTCGGAGGACTAGAGCTATCTAGCCCATTCATCAATCTCGTTGCACTCCGCGATTCGATCGTGTCCAATCCCGACTCCCTCCTCGACGATTTCTTCGAAGCAGAGAAGAGCGCATACGCCGCCCTCAAGCGACGATACGACGAAAAGGATAAAGACCGCCTTAGGTACCAACGTCGTTATCGCCCTGAAGATGCCGACCACTTCATGTCATTCGAGGAATATACCCGTCACCGGGAGTCTCTGGACTACGGCTTCCAGCACCAGTTGGTGTGGGTCTATGATCAACTCTTGAAGCGGCCGCAGCAGGAGGAGATCCGCCAGGATGTCTCCGGACCCGTCACCTTGGGTCTTGGTCAGCTGCAGAGCCAGCTCAATTTATCGGGGATTCGGTCGGATTGGAGTATGATGTCTTCGTACTGGAAATGGCTGGCGCAGCTGTATGGGCCGGAGATTGTGGATCGATTTGGTGGGTTCAATATCGTCGACCCAGGGTTGTTGCCCATCGGGCTGGTGAGCCAGTTCCGCAGCGGTACGGTCAGTTGGACGGAGGAGTAAGACACATTGTGATGGGAGTGATCTTAGTGGTGGATTTGAACCTGCTGCGGTATTTATGGTTCCAGAAAGCTTTGTTTGATTGTCAGGTAATGCTCATGGGGTGAAAAAGGTGTCAATCTACATATCTCGCTACTGCCTACCTTCTTGCCTGTAGAGCTGGTTATGATTAAAAGGCTTGGTGGTGGCCCAGCCTTATAATCAGATTGACCCACACATCTACTGCCATATTCAGTGGCCTCTCTCAACGCAGAATTTGACTTTACCGCCCAGTTGCGCCTGTTATTCCGATTGTCACCACACGTGCTATTCAGACTGTAAGCTAGTCACCTCAGTTTTCTGATGGCCAATTCCTTGAGTTTAATCCGCCTTATATACATTTGTGAAAATTCAGGCCAGGTCCGTCGATAAGAACGTTTCAGTGATACCTAGGAATATTGGTGTCCAGTCTAGGAAGCGCCTCACTTCTCGCGCTAGGAGCGATTATTTACAGCTACGACAACCGTGGTATCATCAAGTTTCACCCGGCGATTATAGGTAACCTTTCTTCGGAGAATATTCTCTAGTCTCTCCTCTAGGGCAAGCTACTAGAAGGCACTAGGAACTAAAACGAGGTCTTCCTCTATATCTTTTACCATTACCCCGTTATTAACCGTTACGCGCCACTATATTAGATAGTTGATATAGTGGACGTTAGCGGGACCTCGTCGTAAATTCTTCCCTCCTCCTACTCGGATAGCTAGAGTAGTCGGAGTGTATTTAGCTATAATTAGCTTATTGAATTCGGCCCGTTTTCAGGCACCATAAACAGGGAGGGACTATAGGAGGATCTCGTCGCGCAGGTGCCATAGTATCCAGGAGTCGGTACGTACTGCTAGTTATCCTCGCATGGCTCGTGGCCGGGCTGAGAGGTATGGTCGATATAGTATAGGCTCTAAGCCATCTCTACAAATATCCAAAAACTTATATGGTCTAGGTCAGCGCATCGGAAGTGTCGCCATTCGGAAGATGCTGGTGTAATGGATAGAACTAGCAGCAAATAAACCAAGCCACGTAAATAGAGAAGCATCTTCGCCCACCAGAGCCAACTCCACAGACCACGACAGCGTCCGTGGAAAGTCACAAGAGTGTCAGCCAAAAGAGTGTCAGTCAACGGTGTGTATCAAATAAGTGTCTGTTAAAAGAGCGTTGACGGAGGCTGCATGTGGTGAAGACGAGAGAAAGTGACGGGGAGTGAGTGGGAAGACAGACCTTGCCAGATCACCACAGAGGCTCCCCCTCCTTTCCGTTGCTGTGTGTTGGCCTGATTCCGCGAGATTCTAGACAGTCTTACGGTATTAAAATTGACTCATCATTAATTACCAATTGATATAGTTCAGTACGACAGGGGTCGACGTGGAGGAAGTCAAAATTAGCCCAGCTGTTTTATGTTAGGGTTCGGGAATTAACCTCGAAGAGTTCAGCGATAAAACTGATTTCGAATATTACTGTAAAAAGGGATATATTGTGAATCTCTGGTTTCTTTTTGCTTAATTTTCTGGGGAGTGAGCCAATCAAAATTACGTGCTTTATTAGGGCTTATCGCCGCTAGCATACTATGAAACATCATGTAAAGAACCGTTCCATTCTGAGCTCAATTGAAAGATAGAGGACAATCTAAAGACAAGAAGATTTCCAATGATAACAAAATTGATGGTTGTACAAAAGCGTACGTTATAGGGGTATATAACATAAAGGGTGTAGGCCAAAGACAGTCTCGGATGGGAGGCAATATCAAAGTCATAAAAAGCAAAGACGACAAACATAAATCAAGAAATGCGTATATACGGGTAAATCAGTCAACCGGTAAGCAAATCAAGAAAGGCAAACCAAAAGCAAATCTTCGCTATGAAAACCAGCATAAACATCGCTCAACGCTAATATCAAACAGCCAACAGCAAAAGACAATGATAAACGGCAAGAGGAGCTTAGACAAAGCGCCAACCCGAATCCTGCGAGCCCTGACGCTTCATCACGGACTTAAGCAAGCTATCCTTACCCCGAGGGGCGAAGGGATTCCGCTCATGCTTGCGCTTCTGCTGCTTGAGCAATTGCTCAGCGGCATCGACGTCGATGCCCTCACCAGTATCGGTGATCTTCAGCGCCCACTTGACGTCATCGGGATTGAATCCCAGCTCATTGACCATGTAATAAATCGCACGGTCAACGGGGTCTTGGACCTGTGGGCGGAGAGGTGCGGGTGCGCGCGCTGGTTGGAGTGGTGGGCTTCTGGGAATGGGGAGGTTGGACTCGGGGGTGAGAGAGCGTGGCGGGGTGCGGCTGGGGGTGCGAGGGCCTACACTGGCTGCTGCAGAAGAGGAGAGTCGATCGAATGTTAGGGATGGAACGACCGGGACGGGTGGTGCATCACGAGGTATTGTCCCGTCGAGATTGTGTACGATCGTGCTGAACTCTGACATGGGTCGTTCATCGGCGAAGGATGTGCCTGGTGCACCTTCCCGACTGGGCGGGCCGCGCAGACGGCGGGTGCGCAACTCTTCTTGGAATTGCTTACGGCGCTGGAGGGATTGAGGTTGGGGATAAGCGGTTTCATCGGGACTGCTGGATGCGAGCAAGCGCTCTTGCTCTTCGTAGACGCGGGAAACGGCTTCTTTCAGGAAGGAGGAGCGGCTGGTTTCCGTTTCGGTGGGCTCCCATTTGGTCAGGCCGCTGGCTTGGGCCTTGCTGAAGGTGGCGGTGGTGGCTTCGGCGGGGCAGAGCGAGCTGAGAGTCAAGACGGCGGAGAGCCCCAAAGTAAGCACGTAAGATGTCCATTCCTCTGTAAACCATGAGTTAGTAATTCTTCCCCCTACAAAAAGCTGTTCTCGCTTCACCACTCACCTAGTGCAGTCTCCTCTCGAACGGTATCCCCCTCGGGAATATCCAGGCCTTGAAAGATACCCGCATTCCGCGCCTCGACACACTTGCCGTGCAAAGGCTGCAACAACACTCCCAGACAGGTCCAAATCTCTGTCATATCGTACAATTGCTTGGCAGACAGGCCAGTGGCACTGTTTCCACGGGCAAAGCCTTCAGGCGGCTCAAACAGCACGTTGTTGATGCCAAAAGGTTCAGTCACCGTTGAAGATGCTCCAAATGAGCTCCGAGCCTTGGGCCCACCCTTCAACCAGTCCATCTGGCCCTCCAAGTCATTCTCACGGCCCTTACCACTTCCAAAGATGCGACAGAACGTCCAGATTCGCCAAAAGGCATCGTCGACTTCCTCAGCGCGAACAACATCCACCCCAGAGAGGCCTTTCACGGTGTCCCGACGCAAGAACGGCGAACAGCGAACTAAGATCATAGATTTCAGCTGCGCGAGTGTATAAATGTCGCACGCATACCGGTCCAGGTACAGTTCTGGGGTGTACTCAGGCAGCGGCGTGTCCGGGTCTAGTAGTAGCTGCCACTCGTTCTTCCACGGCGGACTCATCTCACGCAACTCCCATGCAGGCGGCGACATGTGAAATAGGGCACCCTTGATAAAGTGAAGCTCGCGACCCTTGAAAATTCGGTAGAAACGCTTATTAACGAGCACAAAATTAAACAGATCATCTAGCGAGTCGATACGCTCCATCATCGAAATGATCAGAGGCTCCGGCATATCCACGGGGAAGTCGACGGACATGTGTGGACTACCCATGAACATGGCCGGAATCGTGGACGTTGGTGAGGGCGGCGTCGCAGCGAGCTCGAAGATCTGTTCGGGTGGAAGCTGCACACTACTCGCCCGCGCTGTCGAGACAAAAGCCTGCGTATGTCGCAGTCTTTCGCTGGCGACGATTTCACTGGCGACTAGCATTTTTTCATCTTCTGGTGGTATGATGCGCAGCTGCAAAGGCAAAGTCGACCTTTTGGCATCGCCCGAGGTGGCCGCCTGGGCGGGGTGGGGATGACGATGGTGATGTTGCACTTGGTGCGTGGGGCCGGGGGCGCAGAACGAGGGGCCACCAGCCCCTTGCATCTGATTCTGTGGTGGTTGTTGTGCCGGCAGCGGCTGCTTTGTTTGTATTTGGGCGACGAGATCCTTGTCAATACTGAGCGGTTCAAAGGAATTTCCGAAGCGGAGATCTTGAGTCTGCAGGCGTGGGAGTTGCAGACGAAGATCGTTACGCTTCGAGGCCGTGCCTGCGTCGTGATCCGCGTCTACATCCAAATCCAGGCTGGGATCCGAGTGTGAAGAAAGTCGTGGGGGCCCGTCCGGGAAGGCCTCGGGCGCTTGTGGGTCTGGCAGCAGGGAGGATTCCGACCGCGAACTTAGCACGACGCTCAGACGGGGTTCTCGCAAAGTCGTGGCTCGAGGGTCCTTGGTGCGCCGGAACGATGGCATCGCCAGGGTGAAGGATTTCTTCATCTTGGGCGACTGGGGAATCTCGTCGGTGGAATTTCTGGATGGCCACTGAGCCTCGTCCTTGAGTTTGGGAGTTTTGGGGGTTTTGGTGTCCCTGAGGTCCTTGGGGGCCGGGGTCTCGTCTTTGTTTTGGGAATCCTTGCCAGGAAGTGGCGGAGACACCTTTTCTTTGATCGCACGGAAGGACTTGTGCGTGCCCGATCGGGGATGTATCGCATCCTCAACTGATTTGGCTTTTGTGTGGATGCTCTTGTGCTTCTTAAACGATTTGGGAGGGTGAGTCTTGGAGTGTGGCTTGGTCGACGGGGGCAGTGGTGCTGGTCGCGTCGCAACTAGATCCCCGTTGTGTCGACTAATCTGCAGCGGTCCGTCCAGCACTAGCAGAGTCCTTTGCTGCATATGTGGATCTCTGGCAAGATCGGCTAGCGCAAACTCCAATTCCTCTGCAGCTTGTGCTAAAGATGGAATATGGCGCAAACGCTGGCCATTGCTGGCTTCCGACCACTCGGAACGACGACCCCGGTGAGATTGACCGGAGTCACCACCACCGCACCCTCCACATGTGTGGCATGCTTGGTCGGATTTTTTCCGGTGTAGGCTTGACGTTGAGTGAACCATGTCATCGCGACGGTAGGCCGAGAATAATCCGGTGGATTGCGAGGCTTCCGCCATCGAAGACGGTGGGAGGTCATGGCGGCGGATCGCCAACGGGCTGGGTTCTTCGACGGGCTCGAGAGGAAGAGGTTTGTTTCTGATGTCGTTCAGCGAGAGTGAGGAGCGTCGGGATGCCGGCACCGAGCTCGGATAGATTGAACTCGCCGCGTAGCCTGGACTAGCTGTTCCCGAAGGTACTCGCGATGCAAACGACGGGGCTCGTGAGGGACATGCCGAAGCGGCATCGTCGAAGATACCAGCTGCAACAGGTGAGAGGATGGAGTATCTGTCAAGTTCTTTTGTGGCTGGGCTAAAACACCCAGTCCCAACACTGGTGATGGAACTCCGGCGACTGTAGCAGGAGGAGGCACAGTCAAACACATCCTCCGAGCCCGAGCCCGAGGATGACCCCGTCTTTCGCTCCAACGCTTGATCCACGTCTGTCATTGGACTCTCGACAGCATCAACTGAGTTCTTGTAGAGGGTATGGACTCGGTCATGGAGTTCAGTTTCAAGAATCGACGGCAACCTGATCCGGCACGTGTTCTGCTGATCGGTATCAGCATCAGCACTCATCGGAGATACGACTGCGAAGTTGCTTGAGGAGAGTTCAGGGAAGAAACGACGCAGAGCTGCGCCAGGCCGTGATGCAGTAGATGGCCGGTCGTCAGATAAGGGCGAAATGTCCGACTCTTCGTCATCGGAGGAGATAGGTGTATCAAGAACGATGATTGTGCGTAGTGATTCTTGGGGGGAAACAGGTCGAGTCTGCGTAGATGGCTCCGGGAAGGTTCCTTGAGTGATGGTGATGGAGGATTCCGTTCGTTGATGTTGATGATGGGTTTGAGACATGCTCATGGTCTCGACTGGCTTGGTTGCCTCGATCGAGCCCCCCGCCACGGGCATGACCATCTTGAGTGGCACGATCTGTGAGTTGCCGTCTTTGTTGCCTTTGTTCTCTTTGTCTTCCAATGACTCGCAAGCACTGCCCTTTACGGCTCTGGGGAACAGGCCCATCAATCTCATGTCTTTTTGGATAGGGGCGTGGAAGAAGCTGCTCTCAAGTTTGAGTGGCGGTGGCAGTCTCGTTCCCTTTTTGTTCTTCTGCTTTGTGGAGTTTTTGCGTGGTCGAACGAATGGAAAGGTTCGAGGCGACACCATCCTGAACGGATTCGAATTGTCTGGTGCGTCGAGGGCTTAGTGCCCGGGCACTGTTCAGAGCAGCGCCTTTGTCTGAAATCTACATTTAGTTTCTCGTCCCTTAGGAGTGTGGCTCTTCTTGGACGGGAGTGATGTTCGAGAGAAGTATAAACAAAGAACGTACCAGAGATCGGGGAGCAAAAGTCTCTATTCCGAAAAACAGGTGGTTCTCGTGATGCCAATCTGCAGCGTGGTCTCTTTGTCTCGAGTCTGGAATAACTCGTCTGGTCCGTTCAGGTGATAGAGTGATTTTTGGTCTGTATATTGGAATGCTCTATAGCTGTAGCTGTGCTTGATAGTGGCCGGGAGGTCGCCCAATGTAGACCGGATCACCGTCGAGATGTAATCAGGAGGGAAGAAGAGGAAGAGGATGATCTCTCGCAAAGGATTGTATATTAAATCCATGGGGCCGAGTACAGTTGATATCTCGTACCTGGGAGTGCCTCGCCAATGCCATCCTGATTCTGCTTAGGCCCCAATAAGCAAGTTGGACTCTCTTAGTGGATCCGCACTGCAGCCCCCCCGTCACGATCGGTACGGCGCCGTATAGTCACAGCCAATAGTGCACAGGTACTCGTCTGCAGGAACTGGCCGATCGGGGCCAATAAGGAAATGAAGGATTAACAAAACAGTAGCCCCCAAATCCCCGTTCTTGATTCGGCAAAGCCAAAGGATTGAGAAAGAACTAACTACTAGTTGTTGTCCAGCTCTCGTCAATCAATTATTTCATGGGGTTCTCTTTTTCCTCCATCGCAACTTGTCAACATTCTTGTCCTTCCTAACCGTCACCAAATTTAAACTCGAGTATTCCTCGTATACTGCGGGCGGACAGGGCTATTCTTATTCTCGCGGGCCAGGATCGGCAGCGCCCATTGCTTGTCCGGGGAATACGATCGCCCGTTAACACGAACGCAGGCCATGAGGAATCGTAAAAATAAAAATAACTGGCCCGACACGAGCCACACGAGATGGCGTGCATGGCCCCCTTTGTCAGCCGGGGAGTACAATAGTTAGTTAGGTTAGTTAGCATTAAGCTAAGACTACACACGAGTTTGAAGATACGAAGTTGTGCTCCGTGACAAAGTATTGTGATACTACAACACTATTTGTGGAACTCTAGAATCTGGCTCTACTAAGCGTACGAAAAGGTCCTTCCTATTAGCCACATAGTCTCTAAACATCGTACCCGTTTGTAACCCAGTACAAACACTAGGAAGTCAGTGGTCTATATCCCACCGGGGAAGACAGTGTTCCTGGCCCATAGCCAACAACCAGGGTTCCGAAGCCAAAAGAATCTACTCTATGCGACCACATCGTTGCTTGCAATCCAATGCATCAACGGGGCGGAAGCAAAATCATTATCCATATTTTGTGAAAGTCTAAAGAGACAGAGACGAAATACTGAATCCTTGATGACAAACATTCGCGTCGCAGGTAATGCCCTGACCCATAGCATGGCAGCCCTGTCCCACGCTCGCCTGACTCAGATTTGCAACCCTGCCATCATTCGCTGCGCTTACACTAGTCATTTGTGCATCCTTCACGCTGAAAGTATCGAGTAGACTGATCATTCGCTGCTCATGACGGGACGAACGCTACGGCATCGGAGGATTTGCCGCCCCCACGGGGCCGAAACCATCGGATCCAGCCATTGCTAGAGAAATTTTCATCCTGCAGTGAAGATTTACAGACGTGGTCTTACTAGTACTATGTACAGGTGATTGTGCTGAAACAAAAGAGACAAGGTCTAGCCGGTCGGAAAGACTGCTGCGAACCCTTGTGTGGATATTTCGCAACATCCGCCCAGGAGCAGTGTAGTTGTTGCCGTACCTACAAGCATATTAAAAGATCTCAAAGTAAAAAGTGACGAGTAAAAAGCTCTACTAATAAAGTAGTCTCAATTCAATGGTCATATTACACCGAATATTCGTCCTTGTCCCCCTTGAAATCTTCTGACTGTAGCAGGACACTTACAAATGTCCAATTAAGATAAGGACATTCCCATCAACTGAAAGCAGTACGTCTAGCTCAGGCTTACGGTAATGCTACAAGGCCAATCGAAGTATTCTGAAACGGGCCAAACCAACGCCCTCAAGCTGTGTATGAGCTTTTTTCTGTTACGTGTTGACTAGCAGTCAGCTTCATTACTCCCGCTGACAGCCCCCATACACCCTAGCAAGTCTAGATGAGGTGATAGAATGGGGCATGGGGCGAGAGGGACTGGGGGTAAGCGTTGGCGATTCATTCTGCAGTGCAGTACAACAGGGGCGGTTTTGGATGTTTCAAGTCTGAGGGGTTACGTACTCCATGGAGACAATTAGGTCGGCAACAATAACTGTGGGATGCGCCGGAGGAAAGAAGGATTCCCAGTGATGATATGATATGGAGATCAGCCCCTTCTTGAAAGTGACAGGACGAGGGAGAGGGGCCAAGATACTGTTCAACGAAACGCCACTATGGGTCGATCAGCTTTTGCTCCACGGAGTCAACAGGCGAATAATCTCGATTCTCTCTTTTTCTATTCAAAGTTCCATATCTAGGATGCCATGTCTCTAAGTCACGTCTCATGTAAGGTGCCATGCATAAAGCTCTGTCTAATCTTCCCGTCCATCATGATCCATCCTTCTTCGCCTTCGGGCGTCAATCCTTCCCGCATCCTAGTCACAAACTTACCCCGAAACCAAACTCAGATAGACAGCCCAGACCACGCCAAAGATGCTTCCAACTAGTAATCGCTGATCCACAGGAACAACGGTGAAGTTGAGAATCGACACAAAGGGCCAAAGCTTGAAGCCAGCCACCATGATGGGCCAGAACTCCTAATTACACATTATATCAGCTACCGTTGATGAGGCTTTGCACACTTTGATACCCTTCAATTGATGGAATTGAGAGATTCCAATTTGGTATATCTGGCCTTTGTACTTGGATTGCAACGTAGATCTAACCATCCCAACGCCCCTGGGGGCCATGACCCCAAGGATGAAAGCCTTGATGGGGCATGAAGAAGTCTGGGCCAAGTTGACATAACAGACTCAAACTTACCTCACGTATCTGAGCAAAAACCAGTTCTGGTGTTCACCCCGCAGGAGGCCCATGGTCAAAATGAAGAGCACCGTGTTCCATGTGCCACCAATGGTTTGATCAATTACGATCTTGGTGATGGTGTTGGTGACGTTGAGAGATGGCTCTGAGGTTTTGGATTCTGGACGAGGGGCCTTTTCTTCATGTTTGGGGGCTGCTTTTGCAGGAGTCTTGCCCGGCAAGGTTGCTTCTAGGTTTTGCTGCCAGATGTAGTTCAATGGCGTGATGATGATGGCACAGGTGGTGAATTGCATCAGGGCCTGAAGATCGAGTTCGAAGGGGATCTGTGGAGGGTTAGTATTTAACGGATACTAAATTGAAAGGCATCATTCGTAAAGTGAAAGGATAATGATTTTGATACTTGTTGCCAGGCCATCCATGTAGATACTTGTTGGCGTTCTTGGGGCATCTGAACTCTCATTGAGTACTTGAGAGATGCGAAGCAATTTTCTCAAGAGAAGTGCATTCAAGAGTGTCGATAGTGATGTACTCACATCATTTCGATAAGCTTTGATACTCTGCGCCAGTACATTGGACCCAGCATTGATGGCCGCGGCCTGAATCGTGGCCTTTACGATGGGCGGGACCGCCATGACCAGCGTCCGGGAGCAAAGCGACAAAGCTCACTTCGGAAAGTCGCAACCTGATCTCAACTTCACTTCTGTAAACTAGCCAATCTAAAGACGGGATTGTAACCCTGAATTAGACGTTGACTCAACCTGGCGACCACAATTTAGGACAGGGCTCGCGACTTGGATCTTTTGGGTGGGAATGGACAATGGGACTAACCACAAAGGTACAAGCTTTGAGCTGCGCCGACCCGCACTGAGTTGGGTGCAGAGCTCCACAGCTCGTCAAGCTCCTTGCTAATTTTAGATATCGCGGAACAAAGTCCTGTTGTGGATGGCTCGATACAACGGTCGCAAGACGAAGAGATGTACGGAGTAAGGGAGCGCGAAATTGAGATGGCATGAGATGAAGGACCTGATTCTTCAAAATTTCGATTTAGCGGGGTGCTGAGGTGTTCATTATCAACCTTGCTTTTTCCCTGAATACAGGTAATTTGTGGGTACAGAGTACACTTTAGGCAGATAGTACCTCCACTTTAGCCAAATGGGCACACAAGATCCATTCAGCACAGGCTCCGTCCACTACTAAATGGCCAAAATTCCATTCCGAGTATAGGAGCCTACCGACCGGATTTCCTATGCCAGGCCTTGGCATTCCTGTCCTGTTTTGGTGCTCAAGCCCTCGCCGCTTTTGCTCACTAAGTGCGCCCTACTCCGTACAATGTATCGCCTATTGATTGGAGGTTAGTTAGGTGATGTAACCCTATGATTAATCCAGGTAGCAAAACAGAAACAATCGAGTAAACCGATAGTAACTCCGCTCACTATTATCCTCAAGATATGATATTCTTGAGCTGCTCTGTCCCATTTTTTTCGCATTATCCTACAAAATTTTTTATACTATTTAACTACAATGTCAACCCTTCGCCACCCATTCCCCAGCTGGATGCCTCCCCGGAGCAAGTCCAAACCTACTTTGCTAATGTCTTAGCTACACATCATGGACTATCCACCGAGGAGGCATCTGTGATTCCATGATGTTCTAATTCCTCTAGTAACAATTATAATGCTACCCTTGTTCTAGCTCTAATTTTCGGCTACAGAGCATTCGCAGAGTGGCATACAGAGGGCGAAATGGGAGAGAGAGGGAGAATTATGTGGTATATTAGCTTTTTCTTTTCCGTGCTATTTTTGATTTCATGTTATATATTATTTTCCACTAAGATAGTATTATTCAAAAGGAAAACAATATCTTGGCGAAGTCAATTTCTTGGAACATTTCCAAGCCCATTCCAGGTACCTCACATCGGATCAATTACGGCACAAATCCGTTCAGATGCCTTGTGAATTAATATTTAAACCATCGAGGGTATAGGTTGAAACCTAAACACTTGAGGTATAAACAACACTAAGGTCGCTAGAGAAAGATACTCCTACCTACCTAGTTCTGGAAGATCGGACAAAGTGCAACCATCCGTAGATAATTAAGGATGTTATCGCCTAAGGTTGTCATCAGATGTGAGCAATATTATGGACAAATTTTCCTCACATTCCAGACTTGAATCACCAGTCTAGCGCACTAGCGCCAGCACTTAACCCAGGACCATTGCCGGAGCATTCGATTTCCTTGCAAACTAGCAAGGGTGTCAGTATCGACATAATCAAGGCAATGTGGACAAGAAAACCTACGCTGCTCGGCTTGTTGGAACAAGATGCTCCCTTTGGGTTGCCGCATAGCCGGAAGAATTTGACCACCGCTCTCCTTTTCCAATCTCGCATGTTCTTGTAGTTGATTCAGAATTTGGCAAATTTGAGGATTATTCTCAAAAGTCTCAGCAGTGAGCATCTGGAAATCATTCTCGATATTTTGCAAGATGGCGTTGATGGATTCTGCCAAAGCAGCTGCGAGCTTTTCTTCCAAGACCCCGGTCTTGGAAGACAGGCTGAAGAGGTCATAACGAAGCTGAGTTGTTGATTCCGATGCGGGAACAAAAGAAAAAGCTATCCAAAGAGGACAGTCCTCGAATGAATAGATCAAGCTTCCAGGGGTCAGATAACAGGTCGCCCGGGTGCTATGCGGCATAACAATTTTGATAATTTTGGCTGCTAATGAAGGTGGAGCCGCAGCGGACACAGTGTCTTCCAGATGGGACGTGACATCCGTGTAGTAAAGGGCACTCGCTAGAGGAAATTTTGTCAACACTCTGGAAAGAGGAGATTTTCTTGCATTCAACCTACCTCCGACCTTCCAGTTAAATGTGCCGGTAAGAGTCTGCCCAGCATGCCATTTCGATTCCGAGACGAGACCAACCGTGCGTGCGAATCTATCCAGATCCAGAGCAGTAGACTCAGGGAAGCAGGTTGGCTCCCCAGAGACAATATTAACAAAGATCCATCCCTCTTTAGTGGTATGCGTGTGGATCTCAAACAGGCTATTCTCCGATTTGTCAAAGCCTGGGATACCGTCGAATTGCGGCGCTTTGACTAGTCGCCCGGTAGTATCGTAGCTCCAACCATGGTAACGACAGCCAAGCACAGTGGATGTTCCGGTCTCCTTTCTAGTAATTGTATACGCACGGTGTCGACAAACATTGTGAAATGCGCGGATCTTATCATCTTTGCCGCGGATCAAGAAGATTGGGAAGCCGGCGATGTCGAAAGACTGGTATGATCCTGCTTTGCTGAATTGGGCCACATGGGCAAGATACAGCCATGACTACAGTCATAGTAAGTAGACATGGAGATAGAAGTCTTGGGACTTTCTCGTACTTTGCTGAAGATCGCCCTCCGTTCCAGCTCAAAGACATCTCGACCAGACCACCATCCCTCAGGGACCTCAGGCTCCTTTGAAACTGTCAAGCTGACTGATTCGTGCTTCTTGGAAAATTTATCAGAGTTTTGAGAAGTTCTCTTTGGTCGAGAAAAACGCTGCCATGACTGGTGAATGAAGAAAATCCCTGTCACCAACGCCACGATTATCGAGCTAGGTGAGAGCAAGTAGGCATTGAGAAACTCCATGACCTCAAGCTCGCAATCATGGATTTATGATCAAAGGCCTGTACCTGATTCAAAAGTTTGTTGTCCTCCTCAGCAGATCTTTCTGATATAGATGAAAGCTTGGAGGCCCAAGTGTACAAGACCCCACATGATCCGGTTCATTGAAGGTGCCGCAGGTAATGCCCCCACTCAGCGTAGCCACTTCCCGATTAAGTTGCAATTTCCAGTCATCGGCTGGTAGTTTACCTACGGTTGGTTAATATTTCCAGTATCTCGAACGGCATTTTTCATCATGATGCTGATCTGTTCTCTTATCTGAATAACTAATCTTGACTCTGCACGGGAGCGAACGAGTGGCCTCAAAGGTAAAAGAAGATAAGTGCTATTGTAGGCTTATGATTCACGATTATAGTGACTATAGATAGAGCTTTCATTACTGGTCATCTCCCATGATGACATTCCCAATACTACCTAAGCAGCCATCTGCACCAAAGCCGGCGAAACCTGATCTTTGGGCTCAGAACGCTCGTCCTGCTTGGCCGCCCGATCAGCTGCGTGCTGCTCACAGACCATCTGGAAGACTCGCTGCTGGTAGTCTACGGATGCTTGGATCAGTATGATTATTCTGGGATGGAAAGCGAGAACAAAACTCACAAGAAACACCATTCTCCTTCTCGGGGTTCAAGATGCCCTCATGATAAACACCCTTGGCCAAGTTGTCCTGGGCCTTTTCGCAGAGCTCAAAATCTTCCATTGCAACTTGTCTCACAAACTTGTAGTAATCCTCAAATTTCTCACCCTCAGCCAAGTGGTAGTAGTCAAATTCCATCCGTGTAATCTGGGGGTCTGCGGTCGGACATACACGGAAAGACGACATACCACCACCGTAAACATTGAGTGTACAATTAGGGAAGAAATAGAGGAACAATCCATCGTCGGGCTTCTTGGGGTCCGCGATATGCTGTGAGAAATTGTGGTTGTTGCGCACAGTATAGAAAGTTGGCGGGTAGTAGATGGAGAATGAAGGATGGGTGTACTGGCAGTGCAGACACTCTTGATACCCATCTACCCTGTATTGATGAATAGGTGTGAGAAGGAGGGTTTAAATCCAGTCGCTATTAGTCGAAGACTTACATGGTCTTCCAATTGAAGCGGCCTTCATAGCGGATACTGCGCCTGTATGGAAGCCGAGTAAAGTCGACTTTGCCTAGCAGTTCTTCAAGCTCTGGAAAGAAGTCATGGAACGAAGGCGCATCATCAGATATAGTTGAGAAAAGGAGCCCAGTTGGGGTAACGTGGCTGCGCAATTCTTTACCCTGTACGACATTGCTGGTCAGTCAACTGTAGGCATGCATAGTCTCTCTCTCTCGATATATACCGTCTTTGCATGGAACACTTTCAGCTCCTCGGCGACAGGATTCAGAGTCTCGCCCGACAGGCGAATAGCATAAACTGGCTCTTGGGCAATCTCGTAGTCCACACGCTCCTCTATCTTCTGGAAGCGAGTAACCGGGCCGAGCAAGTACCAGGACTGAGACGATCCTTAATTTCATGATCCTATCTTGAATTATCAGAATGGGTTGCATACTTTGAGGAACACCGCTCTACGCTCCATCCGATAGAGTGGCTCATTGCAATACCACGAAGCAGGCAAGGTGCGGGTAAGTTCAGCCATGATGATATCCTCGAATCCTCTCAATAATTCAAGGGCTAAGTACGAGCTACGATCACGTTCGAGCCCCGGCTTTATACCATATTGCCTCGCTCATTCTGGGCTGTTATCATCTAAGGTTGAGGGCCATTATCATTGGTGAGCGCTCCTCTAAGCTGAACTTGGTGTCCTCTGGTGCATGGGCGCACGGTTTAATGTTTCCGGAAGGGGTTATTGAATCCCTGAAGCCACACCTGATGAGTTTGGTCAAGCAGCCCCACGTTCTAATGTGCACCCCACGGTCAATGTGTCACGGCAGAAGCTGGGCTTCACAAGGTAGAAAGATAGCACATTATCTCCGAAGTTGGCATGCCTTCGATGTAGCATTGGTGGCGGTGGTGTGGGTCGATAAATGCCACTGGCTCAAAGCTTGCAAGCCAGGTTAATAAAGCTACCCCGAGCCCTGATGATGAAAAGTAAATGAATCCAATAGATAGCATCATTTTCTCATCATAAGCTCTTTCTGCAAATCTTAGTTTGACAGGAGTTGGTGGTCGCCTGCAGCAGCCCCTGCAGCATGAAAATGGGGGGTTTCCCTTCTTCGGATTACCCTTGCAGGAATCTGATGGCGTGAGACATTCGGAGATAGAGATAAAGAAAAGTGATGCATCCAGCATGCCAGGAACTACACCCAGAGCCCAGTCAAACATACTGCACCCACGACGAGCGGGTCGTTAAAGACCATGATGCTCATGATGGCAACCCGCCAGTTCGTGGTCAGCCGGGTTAGCTGCTGCCTAGACCACAGTAAGCAAGAGTGGCGACAGAACTGCGGAGAAGCTGTTCATGCATGAAAGAAAAAGTAAGGAAAGGAATACACGAAACCCTTGAAAAGCGAAGACCTGACTTCTTAAGAAAAGATTCAAGAACGACGCGCTCGAAAGCAAGAAGAAGCAATAGAAGAAGCCAAGAGCTCCAAAAAAGAGGGGCCGATCGGCTTATCTTATCGCGGATCATTTGGTCATTACGTCTTCAGTCTCCGTCGCTTGACCTGCTTCAACCTCCACCTTGAGCCCATCCCATCACCATCATGGCGGGCCCTGTGGAATGCACGCCTCCTCCAACGCCACCGTCACCGAATGCTTCCTACTACGATCTAAGCGACGATGATGAAGACGAGTACAACACGATCGCTCATGCCCGGTCTGGGCGGGGCGTGAAGCTACTCTACTCCAAAAGCAAAGTAGGACGATCATCAGCCACAGAGTTGGCATCCACAGCTAATCAAAGATACACCCAGGTCTATGTGCACCCTTCACCCTCTGCAAAAGACAATATTGCTGGATTCATTGCCTTGCTCCAGCAAAAACCCAAGCCAGGGCCCGAGCCTTCAGCCCCGCATTCCAACAAGGATGCTTCCTCATTCCTCCTTGCCTGGGTTCCTGAAGCTTCACTTGGTGACGCTTATAGCACCTACGTCAAAGTCGATCTTGCCGATGATGACTCCCCACCCCGCCAGCGATACCTTGTTCCGGCTCTCCCGACCACCACCATGCATAGAGACCCTATTGGACTCTACTCCTTCGCTGTGCCCGTGTCGGAAATATACTCTCTGTTGGTACGACCGCCGAGTCTAGGATGGTGGTTTGGAAGCCTGGTGATCAATACACGATCGGGGGACAGCTTCCCTGCCTTGTTCTTCCATGACAGTGAATGCGAGTCAACGATTCTGCAGAAGAAAAAGCGTGTCAAGGAGAGCTTTGATCCCTTTGATCACGATGGAGGTCTGTTCTGGGGTGGCGACGAGGTCTTGCGTTGGTTGAGGAGATACGTGGAGGTACAACGATCCGCCGTTGACCGAAATGTGTATCTGATCAACCCCTCCGCGGAAGATCAGCTCTCATTTGGACGAGGTGCAGGCCTTTTGGATGGCACCCTGTCGAAGGCGCAGCCTGAACCCGCTGCCGGGAGCCCCAGCGCAGCTGCACAGCAGCGAGATGCCGGCATGGACCCATTCATGAAGACCCTCAAAGAGACTCGCTGGAAGGTGCTGGAGCAACTCAGCAAGATTACCACATTTACAAGGCGGACTGCCAACGAGATCGCCGATAACCCTCGCATTCCACCACAAGTCCGACGTCTAATGAAGAATCCCGAAGTTCAGACTCTTCAGGATGAATTCGATAGCGCCCGGCTATATCTAGCAAGATGGGCGATGAGCATCGCTGAACAAGGCGAAAGGGACCGAAATCAGAGAATTTGGACGGCGCAGGATGTTCTCGAATCGGAGAACAGTTCGGTGGGCGATTTTGAGATTCTCGAGCTCGAGACTGGCAATCTGGCCATCCAGGAGCGCCGACGAATTGTCACGCTAGCTGAGTGGGAAGGATTCTTTGATCCGATATCTGGAAGGCTCCACATAACTGTTGAGGAGGTCAAAGAGCGCATTTTCCATGGAGGTCTGGACCCGAACGACGGTGCGCGCAAAGAGGCCTGGCTGTTCCTGCTCGGTGTCTATCCTTGGGAAAGCAGTCACGAGGAAAGACAGGCGATCATGAACTCCAAGCGCGATGAGTATATCCGTTTAAAGGCGGGCTGGTGGGAGCGCATGGTTGACGGCAACTCGACATCCGAGGAGTCTGAGAACTGGAAAGAACAACGCAACCGAATTGGTCAGGCCGTCGAATCCCCAATCGCAGAATTCCCCCTGCTAACTTCCACACCAGAAAAGGATGTTCATCGCACTGATCGTACAATACCGCTCTTTGCTGGGGAGGACATCCCTCACCCTGACCCAGACTCTCCGTTTGCCGACACTGGAACCAATGTGCACCTTGAGCAAATGAAGGATATGCTCCTAACATACAACGAATACAACCCGGATCTAGGATATGTGCAAGGCATGAGTGATCTTCTGGCTCCTCTCTACGCAGTCATGCAGGACGATGCCGTGGCTTTCTGGGCCTTTGTTGGCTTCATGGATCGCATGGTAGGTTTCACCTTTTTTTTGAGTGTGTTCTTTATGCCTCTCATACTTACTTCTTCCAGGAGCGAAACTTTCTTAGAGACCAGTCCGGCATGCGATCCCAGCTCCTTGCTCTGGACCACCTCGTCCAGCTGATGGACCCTCAGCTGTACCTCCATCTTCAGTCCGCAGACAGCACGAATTTCTTCTTCTTTTTCCGAATGTTGCTGGTCTGGTACAAGCGGGAGTTTGAATGGGGAGATGTCCTGCGTCTCTGGGAAGCACTATGGACCGATTACTTCTCGAGCAGCTTCCATCTGTTCATTGCATTGGCCATTTTAGAAAAGCATCGCGATGTCATTATGGATCATTTGAAGCATTTTGATGAAGTGCTGAAGTACAGTCAGTTACCCATTCGATCTTATATGTCTCAGATTTGTGCTTTCGGTGCTGACATCCTTCCAGTCAACGAGCTCTCTAATACGATGGACCTCGTACCTATTCTTACGCGCGCTGAATCACTCTTCCGTCGCTTTGAGCGGTCGGTGCAAGTAATCGACAAGAAAGATAACTTCCCTGCACCTTCTACTCAACAACGCCGCCCAACCAGTAACAGTCCGGACTCGGCTGATAAAGGGAAATCGCCTCAGCGCCCAACTGTGGGATCCAGCAGCAGCGTTCGTCCACCTTCGGCGCTTCAACAGGCCATCAACAAGGACAAGCCCAAGGTCATCTCTCCCGAGTTGCGCGAGCTTCTCAGGAAAGATGTCCCCTGGAAGCGCCAGCCTGTATCATAGACAGTTGGGCTATGACATGTTCTCTTTGAAAAGGATGGCTTGGCGATGCTATGCCGACTGGCACTCACCTTATTTCACGACTTTCACGCCCTGCTCTTGTATATCATTCCATTGTTTTGTGTTGCTCATTCTCATCTATCTTCCTCCGAATGAAAGGGTTCGGATCTGGCTCGGACCCTTCCTCAGGTCGTTTGCTTCGCTTTTTTGGACATAGCGCGCAACATGGATTACACTAAGTCTTCCTCTATCTTCTTGAATGTTCTTCGTTCGGAGTGTCTTCCATTGTTTTTCTGTCAAGGGTAAATAAAGTAACCTGCTTATTACCCAAACTGCGAAGGAGCAGCATTCATCTTTAAGAACGGGTTCCTCGTTGATGTCGGCGACACCGAAGCGGTAGCTAACCATCTCCTTAAAATGTGGTTGGACCAGGAACTGTATAACCGCATGAGTAGATACGCAGCAAACAGCGTAAGTGACAAGGTGAGCACTGTGGGCAACATGTTGTCGTGGCTATACCTGGCATCGAAGTTGTGGAAAGGCGTGTTTAGTCAAATCAATGGACGCTGGAACGACATGGCTCCAGAGGATGCCAATGAGCCGCATGCTCCGCGCGAGAACAGGCCGGCTTAGGCGAGATTTGACGACGAATGCTGCGAGATGAGGGGCCATTCTAAAGCTAGTCTACTTATATATAAAATTGGATTTTCTTGCTTGGGTCTAGGGCGAGGCAACAAGCTTTTGATGGAGTTCTTTCAAGGCAGTCGTCCATCTAGCTTTCTTGACCGGTCATCCCCTTAAAGAGAGGCAAACGCCATTACTCTCTATCCAATGAAAGAATTAATCTCAAGTCAATCGAATTTTATTGCTTCTTTGTCTATCTATCATCTTGGTACATTGGGTAGCTGCATGCCTTGCAAATTCAACGTCTCGCGCACTTGCTCACAATGGAATCAACTTGGCTCATCTTCCGCTCAAACAAATTCCCAAGCCCCTTTACCGCGTCGGTTTTCATGTTCCGCCGCAGGGCAGCGAGATCAGCATATTCAAATGCTCCCAAGGTCTTCTCGCTGATTTGACCAACTGCACCCCACCAGCGTCAAAGCCCAGCAGTATACTGAGAATCTCCACCGGAGCACTGGTCGGGTCCTGCACTATGGAGTAGACAGCGAGCGCATCATTTGCGATTATCCCCGTCAAGGCGAGAACTGCGTCAAGGCCTTCAATGATATCCCCAAGTCCCGAAAGCGGGCCCAGGAAAGGGAGTGCTATAAACACACCACCAATGATCTGCAAGATTTTTTCTTTCTTCTCTTCAGCGGCAACTTTCTCACCGATATCGATAACGTTGTAAATACGATCGACCAGCTCACTTAACATAAAGATAGCGGTGGAGATGGTCTGAACAACATCGTCTATCATGCCATCGAATACTCCAGAGGCGATGTTAAGCTAGGTGAGAATGATCGAGAGTTGGAGGTTAGGGATATTTAGCAAAGCTTTTTTCATGATATCACGAGGGTCAGCGATATTGATTTCCTTAGCTGGAATAGGAAACCCCTGCCACTAGACGCATTTGTAACCCTCCTTGGGATTCACGTCGTAGTTAGGCCGGCTACCGTAGTAAGGCTCTTGCTCGGCGCCAAGGAGCAGGCTACCATCGAGGGTTACCTAGTCCGCCTCCACGCCAACGTCTTTGGTAAGATTAGTAAAGAAGCCTACTCGGTCCATAATATCGTAGTAAATTATATGAGTCTATTATTCCGATCCAACGTACTCATTTAGACAGACGGTCGTTATTCTATTTCTGCCGTTAGCGTTGTAGGTGCAGTCGAAAAACTGATTACCGACGCTATTAGGTGAATCGTTGACCTCGCTAACGTTCATGAAATACATGATCTAAGGTTAGACTTGCCCTTTTATATACTTGGCGTACTCTTTAAAGTCGTCGTCGTAGTTAGTTATATCAGTAATACTCGTATAATTAGCCAAAGTCGCCTCCAGCTCTCCATATAATACACTCAGCGTGTAAAAGTCGATAGTAGGGATCCAGTGTGCCAAGGTCTACTTCTAGTGCCTCGAGGGAAGAGTAGTCGATGCTGAAGTCGTAAGGGAAATCACCGCTACAATCCTCACTATCATCCACAGTTCCATAAGGGACATCGTTAGGGGTCGAGTCAAGGCAAACAGGCGAAGGACGATAGTTTCTAGTGTAAGCAAAGCTATAGAGACCATTATCATCGGTATCTGGTACCTAGCCGGTGATAGATATGTTTTGAGCTAGAGGCATATTTAAGGGACCCGTGGCGGTATAGGTACAATTATAAATAGGGTAATAGCCAAAGTTATAGGCAAAGCTACACAACCTAGCTAATTCACCCTAGCTAGCGCCACTGATATACGTGTTAGGGGTGAATAGGGAGACGGTTAGGATCGTCAATAGAACGGACACGGTCCCGTAGGCAGTTAACGGGCAGTAGCTATAAGCACAGGCGAACGAACACAGACCGGTATAATTAGCATCTTTGCCGGTAGCTAGATAGCCGGTAACGCCGGTAGGTTTAGGTAAGGTCGGATGAGGTCCCAGCTTGGTGCATATATACGCCCTAACTAGACAATATCCTAAGCTATAGGTAAATCTATAAAGTCTATTAAAGTCCCCTATCCCCTATCGTTCAACACAGACTTCCCTATTAAGGTTAGGGGAGGGTCCACTAAGCGCGTTTCCTATAGTGTAGCCTACCCATATATTCCAATTTTCGACCCCGTAGAAGATTGAATATCTACCGCTGATCTACTAACCATCAATTTTCAGTACACCACTCGGAGTAGTCACACTTAATATCACGGCCCTAGAATAGCCGGCAAAAGACACGCTTCTATGGTAGATGCCGACATTACTACTGGGAGTGTTTATCTAGGTTGCCCCTATATCCACGCCATTTATAGTTACAGAGATCTATCTAGGCTGTGATAAAAGCGCTAAATAGAAGATCTTTATCTTACATGATATCCTTAGGGTGATACTCTAGCTATAGCTACGAGGCGGTATTCGCAGTTGTGCCACCATCAGGGCAGGCACCGGCTACATTTAGACGATACTAAGCCATAAGACCCTCTGTCCCTAAGGTAGTGCTATTGAATTTGTAGAGGTCGATGAGGTATGGCAAGAATTATCTCTAGCCGCTATGATCATAACTTTCGATATAGTTATACGGGGCATACCTAGTGTCGAATACTGTGTAGATTGAATCGGCTAGTAGGTTATGGTAGTCGACACCGTTGCCGATATAGTAACACTCGCCAAAGTCATTCTAAGAGATAATCTCGATGAATTCCGGGGTAAGGTAGAGCGCTTGCTCCCACCGCGTGTACTAGAGATCATCACTACGCTAGAGTCAGTTCTTGTTATACCTAGGCATATTTATAAAGAACCACGGCGATACTGGCATTATGTAGGGCTTCCCGCCTAGGAATTGCAGGTAAGAAGTATCAACATAGGTATTTATGTCGTTCGGTCCATTTAGCCACGCAGCCTAGCTAAATAGCCCGTCTGCAACCCTATCTCCTAAAGCTATGGCTAGCTTGGCCCCGACTAAGGACTAATCCGGGACGAAAAAGACGGGCATCTTTGATTTGAGATACACCTAGTCATCAGCATTACCAGGTCCTTCAAATATCGAGACCAATAGAATTCCACCGTGGAGGAAATAGGCTACACTAGAAACGTATTTATTCAAGAGGTTCAGCACATCGTCTTTATCCCATGTTCCATGCCCTGTATAGTCGAACGAGAAGAAAAGAGAGAATTTGAGCTTTTCAGTCGCCGCAAAGGTATTAGGCAAGGAAGTAGAGGTGGTGTCTTCTCCGTTTGCGATATTCAAAGCGAACGCGTCAATATAAGCATCCTTCGCGGTCTAGATCTCATTTTCCTAGTCTGAGACTCCATATACCGCTGTATTCGAGACCATAAAATAAGCAAACACAGCACGGGAGTACACCTAGGTATAGAATAGGCATGATAGGAAAAATATGTAGCACCACAATTGTAATAGAGAAGACATTGTGCGAAAATATGTAACGGGTCTAAGTCGGAGAGACGAGAGAGAACTTTATTAAGGAACAATCTTGGCTCATAGTGGATGTATCAGAAAGGTAAAAGGAACGTAGATGACTAGGAGACATGCTCCGAGTGTTATCTTTCTTCTAAGCTGCTTAATGACATATAGATACTTATCAATTTTTAGCCCCAATTATTATTCCGTTAGCGCTCTACCAGTATCGGCCTAAATACTTTACAGCACTAGTTTCGCGCAAGTGTAATATCCAGATGAGCCCAGCTACCAGCAGAACCCTGAATACGAACTCCTTACACGTCTGTGTATTATTCTGTGACAATCCTTTTGCGGGCTATATTATTTGATGTCTTTATGAAGGTCTAACTTCTCGGCGTCGCTTTCACTTTCTCGACCCCGACTCGTTCACGTTTGATAGGCACTCCCTTGCCAGTCACTTATTCCAGCTCGACATATTGGCAGGTATACATCGCGATATACCTTCTTTACCCTCTGGGCCGTCCATATATCTCATTGCCGTGAGCTTCCAAAACTTGGATCTTATTATTTTTTGCATCATTTTACCTCGCTTCCCACCCTTCACTTTGTCAACATGAAGGCACTCAAGCTTCTCTTCATCATATTCCTATCACTTTTCAACCTTGGACAAGCATCCAAGCTCGCTGCTCCCGCCGAGATGCTGGTCATGTACAACGCATATGCTTTGGATTTTTTTACGAATGGAGCAAAACGTACTCTGGGACCAAAGCTAGGCGATACGGCCCAGGTTAGCTTTGGGACCTTTGTTTCCGCACGTGTGGCCAGACGTAAACCTTCCGAAAAATGACCTTTACTTCAGCCAAAGCCCAAAATACAGCAAAGCTACCTTGAGCCAAGTGACTAAATACCTGAAAGACCGACCCAAGTACAAAATCGGAAATTTGCTACGGGACGTGGACGCTTCCAAGCCATCGCCGCCGCATTGGGCTGTGCTCGAGAAGATCAGTGACATCGTTCAATCGACCCGAGGCAGCAACGCGCCGGGCTTTTCAGACAAGTGGAACGCCTATGTCCCCGAGTTCAGGCGGGCTTTAGCGGGCACCAAAGGAGTGCGAATTAGTGAGATGTTCTCAGTCGGACTGAAGCCATTTTGAGGGGCGATTCCGCTCGACGACTCTGCAGTCTTCGCCATTTTCTGTACTGGACATAGACGTTAAATTCAATCGGGCAAACTGGGGATTGACATTAGCGAGCAACGGTGGTCAAGTGGGAACAGCTGGGGAGTGGAAGACCTGGTATGTTGGTTTGCGGAACAGCAAATCGCATAAAGCGGTGCAATACTTGGCCCATCAAAAGATTACTACCTCGATTTCTCGTAGCTTGTCTGAGTTAGATAGCTTAGACACCTGTAAATAAAGATCTAGTATACTTGACAGGTGTCGGATGATAGCTCGCATGCTGCTGTCTTTGAGATAATTTTATGATCAGGACTTTGTCTATTGAACAAATTCGAAACTGTATCTACAAGATTGCTTTCCATCATGCTCATTGTTTCAGAAAGGAATAGGGTATTTTTTCATATAGATAGAGTTCCAGCATAGCAAGCACTACGCGTTCTAGTTGCCAGTGTCAATCTCAAGGTTGCGTTCGGCTGTGTTCAAACAATGCAGTCTTCCTATAGGGCCAGCCGCGGCCACACAAACCAGAAAGTGATGAGCCCGTGCGGACACTAGCCCCAATTATTGCGCCCTAAGCCGCAGGGCCTCCATAGATCCCATGAGTAGTTATACCGCATATGACCCTGTGTAAGGAAATCCTTGGTTATTTTGTCTCTCTCCTGCCTCATCTGGTTTCGAACCTCAACGGCTTACGCAAACGTCAGTGGGTCATTTTTCTGTGCGTACTCCATAGACTGTGATATCTCGACCCAGCTAGGGTCCTAGGGAGGCACATTCCGAGTTGAGCAAAGTCGATAATGCGGGTCTACCAACCACAAAGTCGCAAATCGAAGGTATCCCGACTGTAATGAATCTGCAAGACCGAAAGACTCGGCCTTTAACCGCAGTGTATTTAGCTAAGCCATAAACTGCCTAATTCGTGAAATTAGGATAGATCCCAAGGTCTGTAGAGCAACCGGAAAAGGACTATCACATAGGGCGTCAGGAAGATCAAAAACTCGATTGAGAGCCGTATACTCATCAAGGTTGTAATCATCGTCATTGATCTTCGTCTCTTATCGGAATAAAAGTTTTGCATCTTTGACGTTGTGCATATTAAAGTAGCATATAGCGGTAGCAACGATATGCTCGTTAAGGATACTAGCAACGCTATGATGGGCATCCCCACCATAAAGAGGCCTTTCCGGGGTGAGCTCAACAGTCGACACTCGGACTATGATCTGCAGGCCATCAAATTGTCCTTGGAGTGATATGGAGTAGTATTGGTGATCTGGATCCGGAATTAGGGGATCACTAATAGAATTAGGGTTCCTCTATTTAGGTCTAATCGCGTGGCCTGTGTTTTCACCGGTCTTCTATTCATCGTATGTGAAGGAGATCCCCGGCTCAACGCCTTTCACGGCGTATAGCCGATCATTTTTTTCGATGACTAATTCTTCCAGTGCTTCAAGGGAATCCCATTATCATAGCTGTATATTAGCGAGAATATCATGGTACCTATTGCTAGGCTTTATGCGGTATCGTTCCTCCGGCTTAGGGAGAGCAAGGTATTCTCTTACTCGGGATTGAACGATAGGCCATTCTTCTTCGGTGAAGGGTGGTATTTGTCCTGTCCTCACGTGGTGTAGGTTCTAATATAGCTCGGGGTAATCATCGATATCTTCAATTTGGAAGTCATAAGTTCTGATTCATATAGGTGTCCGACCTTGATCTCTAAGGATAAGTATTTCGTTCCACGGCTGTATAGCGGCCGAAATGAGCCCCTCGAGCGCTTTATATATGCCCTTCTCCTTTAGATGCACACCATTGACATAGGAGGTAATTTGAACCCCTCCTTGCTTATTTAGAGCGACGTCGCAGGGAAGAAATTGAAAAGCATTGGACTAGTACTTTGACTTTCCATGGTCCCGGTTGTCTATTCGGCAACGTCTTGTTCTTTCTTCGTGATGCATCTCCTCGGGCCACTCGGAGGGTGGTTTCTCGGGAACCGGAGGAACCTGGGACTATGATGGTTTCTAAGACTCGGATCTCTCCAGATCAACTTTACCCCCGTCGGTAAGGACTCGAGTACGGCCGAACATAAGAGGGTACATAAAAGGGTCAACAATATATCGAACCGGACCTTCAAATTCACTTTCAGGATAATCACCTAAGGCAGAAGACGACACAGATCTTGGTTCCGCGAAAAGTGGCGACAAGGATTCGCGAAGCTCGTTCAGAAGGTCGTCATGGACTTGAGACTTGATGACTCGTGAGTCCGCATCAAACACAGCGACATAGCCCGTGCGTTAGAAATCGGATACTTTGTCTCGTAACTCCTTTACACACCACTGCCATGCGGGCTCATCGAGATCGAAGACTGAAACGGCGTGCTGATACCATTCTTCCAGTGTCTGCGAGTCGGTAGACTTCTTGTCCCAGCCTGGCTGATCTATGACAAACGATATGAACTCGAGCATGCAACCCTCTCGAAAAAACAATAGGGGAATTGTTCTCTAATCGACAATTCCATAAGCAAAGCGATTGTCTCTTGAATGCTTATAGAAGAGGGGTACACCATTGAAACCAGGAACTCGTAAGGGGCCGTTGCCGCTGTTGTCCAACTTGATAGGTGAAGAATCTATCGTTGTCTCCTTTAAGTAGTAGCGAATTGAAGAGAAAGGGCCTTGGGTCTTTATCGCGTGACCAAGTAGGCGCGGACGAAAGCGAAGCCGTTGGATGATGGCAGCCATTGAGGACTAGGGTTAGGCTTTAATATGGAGATGGGGCCATGAGGGCTTAGAATAGGGCAAAGAAGGAGGAGATAAAGAGAGAGCCGTAAGATGCCCACGCCTAAAGGGGGGATTTTGACTAGGATAGAGTAGGCCAAGCGCGGTGGTACTGTAATTTTGATACGAAGCGTGACCCCCGTATACAGGAACACTTAGAGGATCCGCCGGAGGATCCGCCGGTCTTAGCGCGAACGCTAAGCTTATCTATGGTGGCTTCTATCACCCTGTGGCTTTTGGCTAACTTAGAGAAATACAGTAGTTATTCCTTCGCCACCTGTACCTTCGGAGTTCCGGAAATTGATTGTGGTTTTAGTAGTGGGGTTGAGAGAGAATTATGAACTCGGAGATTGCCGATGAAGCATGTCTCAGCCTTCTACCTGTATATACCCCTTTAGAAAAGTGGACAGTGGAATATCTCGCCTTAACATGCGATTCCACCGTCGAGCGGACATTCAGAGCGGCCATCAACCATGCGATCAATTTCAATCCTCGCCTTCACCTTTCTCCTGGCTATCGAGGGGTTAATACCCCGGGTATCTGCGTCTTGCTTCCCCAGCGCACAGAATGAAACCATTGGTTTCTTCAGTAAAGCACCTCTGGCCCATAGATACACTCATTTATCGCCATCTGAATGCGCTACTGAATGCGATAGCATGAGCGCTTGCCAAGCATGGCTTTTTATCGTCAATGCAAAGGAATGCCAGTTATATCGTTCACCTCCTGTGGCGCAGGCAAAGAGTGCAGGTTTCATCCTGGGATCGTGTGATACCACTGGCACTGAATCGGCTTCAAAAGTCCCTTTGCCAGCTTTATCCTCCTCGGAGGTACCTGTTTCACAGACTGCTCAGTTCTTTCCATCCAACGTAAGGCATCCTTGTCCATTAACACAAGTCTATTACGACTTCTTCCTAGAAAAGGCTTTGCCGACCAGGTGGCCAAGGGCAAGATGGGGAGAATCTGTTCCCAGCGAGACAAGAGATTCTGCATGTGGTCTTGCGCACCGTTACTCGCCCGGGTTCCACATTAGCTGGCAAGGGGGGCACTTTGTGTTGTGTGGGTGCTGTTGCGAGTATAAGAGAGGTGCTGTGGAGGGGAACACCAAGTTCGTGCGTTGCCGAGCTCGCGAGATTGAAAAAGCCAAGGAGGCGCGCGTTCAGAATTTTACAGTTCCTCGGATCAGGCGAGTAGAAAGGCGTCGTCAGGAGGGCTCTGAGGATGAGGATAGCGATGGGGAGTATTTTGAGAGTCCTGACTGGAGCAATTACCTATGAAAACGAATTTCGTACGCAACCTAGGTTAGGAGTTTTTAAATTGTATACTGAAATTTTGGTTTGATTGTGGCTTGGAGGCATATGAGACAGTAAGGTATAATCAATACCTGGAGGTGGCTTCGTCACAAAACGCTTCGGATTTACATACAAGACAGGACTTTCAATGCACGCTTTGAATAATTCGGATATCGCAATGCTCAGCAGTGAAGGTGTGAGCTTTATGTGGTAGTCAGGCGCTAGGAGTAGAGCGGAAGATGCAGAAGATATTCTAGGCATAAAGTTATTTGTCTTAAACACAGTCTTTGAGTGATCTAAATTTAGTAGCCTTGGAAGCGCTTTGTATACTTCTCAGTCGAGCATTCTGATTGGTGGGTGCGTTGTCAATAGTAAAAGGGATACAGTGAACATCTGATGCGTATCTTTCCATATAGATACGAGCACTTGAACTAAATTCAGTCAGACTGAATCTTTCAGCCTTTTTTGGCCATGGAATAACTGGTAAGCAACGTGACTCGATAGTTCAAGTATCCAGATCTTCCAAAACCTAGTTAGCCTAATTTAGAACCCGCTGAGTCATGCGCCCCGCTTGCCATCCAAAAGGCGATCCGCACTGCGTTGCAGGGTGGAGAAAATTTTCTCCTCAGTCCGACTCGATCTCCAGTCGTATACGACCAACAAATCTTTCAAAATGGGTAACGTAAGAGGACCTTGGTGGATGGCATATGAGTGCTCTATGCTCTCTAGCCATGACTCGAATGATTGCCGCGTAGCCGAAACTGACTATCCTCACAGGGAGCCAAGGCTAATATGAAGCGCGAGCGCAACAATGCCGACAAGGGCAAGGTTGCCAAGTCGCAGATCAAGACCGTACGTGGATATTTATCTCTCGGTGTGCATTGAATTTGGATTGAGGTACTGACAGTCCTTCTTATCTGTAGAATGAGAAGGCCTTGACCATCCAGTGCAAGGTCTGCCTGCAGACCTTCCTGCAGACTACCAAGGCCCCTGCGTATGTGGTATTCCCGTGATGCTGTTGAGAATACTCGGTTTGCTAATGTTTTTTTCGTGCAGTCTGCTTGAGCACGCTACCAACAAGCACAAGAAAGGGCTTGCTGACTGCTTCCCTGGCGTGAGCGCATAGAGATGCTGCTCGTGGAGTGCAAGCGAGCCGGATGATGATGCATGCTCAACGCATGACTTGCATTTAAGCGGACAGTGCTAGAATCCCAGTTTACTGTTTACTGGCGCTATTGATTCCCTACACATACATAGAATTAGAATGATACATGGTTTATTTGCCGTCATGTTGTCTATCACAGGCAGCTCTGCTAAAGAATAGACCGACTCTTCTGAAGCGCAAGCTGCCAGGGAGTTGCATTGTGCCACATTAAACTAAGGTTCTACCGGTGTGAAGCTGTTTCTTAAGAACGATAATGAGGCCTTCTCAGCAGTGATCTGCTAGATGATACACTCAAGGATGTCATATATGAAACACAAGAGAAAAATGACGTTCAAAGTGCAATGGGGGTAGCTAGCATATATGAAACCAGAAAGAACCCCTTCACTGAAAGCATCGCAAATACCATTGATAATGCTTCTTTGACCACCCCATCGAACGGATTGATCCCTGGCAGTCTTGTCGGCGCGCGGCCTCAGATCCACCGCAGTTTGCCTGCTGTTGGAGGCTCGTAAGTGGCCATAGCCACGGCAACCTACTTCACATTGCGGACTGTGTCCTAATTCGGTTCTTAAAGGGAGTTCCAAAACTGATGTTTTGTGTTAGACTCAACAACAAGGTACCACGTTGGCCCACCGTGCTTGAAGCTGTCTAGATCACCGTCCTCACTAGCTTGTAGCTCGAGCAACGCATCGGTCTTCCTCACTCCTGTTTGCATCCTGCAGCCTCTGCCCATGTCTCGAGACAATATTCCCTAGTCGCCATTGGAGGAGCATAACTTTCTCGCCTGGCTGGCTCGAAGCCGGAGGAGGCAAGTGAGTTCAACAAGGAGTACCACTCGCGTCAATGATAATAAACCGACTGCCCGGTTCTTACAAGATCTTTGTATTCCTTCTCTGAACATTATTACAGCAACACCGCCGACTTCACAATGCGACCTCCTTCGCAGTGGCCTGCGATTAGATCTCAGTTTATCACGAAGTCGAATATCCGGGGCAATCTCACCCGCTACAGCACTAGCGCCAAGTACTTCCATGCACAACGTCTTAAGTTCTACCTCGGGGAGACTAATACGATGTATGGACATGGAATGCCGGGTGTGTCAAATTCCGCAGCTGCCTCTCTGGGCAATTGATTACGCCCTGCAAGCGGCAACATTAGGCATTGATACTCTGCATTTCCTTTCTGGTGTTGGTTACAACTACAGCGGTGAGTGTCTGTTTGGCCCACTTTGTGCGCTGTAAGCCCGCTAATTTCCGCTTTGAAAAGCCTTCCAGCCGATTGACCATCTCGGCACCAACATTACTGACTACAATCCACATGCGCAACGCCACGTAGCCCCTCTTTACACTGGGTTCATGGCTGTTGCAGATGCTATTGGCAAGCATGGTGACACTGTAAATGGTTCATTAGACTGAAAAGGCTTGGTAGCACCCAGCTCATAGGTTACCTATAGTGGATTGGTGAGATTGATATAGACGACGATCACCTCGCCGTCTACTCTATCTGGGAGGGTTCAAAGCTAGCTCGAATCATGGTGATCAATTCTGTTCCTTGGGATATTGAGATGTAGGCCTTCCGTCCCCGATACTCACGGATCACATCCATCTGATATACTCAGGCACCAGCCTCGCCCAACGATCGATGTCACGCTCCCAGATATCGATGCGTCTCGGGCAAAGTTCAAGCGGCTGTTGATCCCCGGTCTTGGTGCATTGGGTACGCTTCTATCCTGTTCGTCAAGTATCCGCACGTATACATTGATATCTGACTCTGATGTAGCTGGGGTCAACTGGGACGGGCAGAGCTGGGAAACCTATTCTGGGCACGTCAAAGGCAAGGAAACGTTCGAGGCTCCGTCGAACTTAGGAGCTATTCGGCTGGAGGCAAGTTCGGCCGCACTAATCTACCTCTAAGATGTGCCCTGCGCCTCACCATAAGACTAGGACGACATTATGTGTAGAGCGTCCCATAAGTACCCTTACCTATAGAGGACTCCCACTATCAAATTGGCATCTACCCTAATTAAGTCCCGGAAGGGCGGCGATTCCTGAAGTTCTTCTGTCTTTCCGCTATGCAAAGCTATTAACTATTTACAATTCATGCTAATATCGGGACAATGATTTTTGTTACCCTCTTAGTTAGTACGGAAGCCCCGCCTGGGTTCCGAATCGTCACCAGGGCGCCGGCCCAAAATGCCATACGGGAACTCCCCAGGCGCTTCGTCAAAATTAAGAATAACCCAATAACGCCGTTCCGCCTCTCCAGTTCAAAACACACGGGGTATAACGAGACCTTATCGTCTCAATGGAAAAAAAAAAGACTATCTGTGGTTGGCAAGACCTCGAAGCGAGACACGCTTACTCGAACTGACAGATCGTATATCGCTGATGCTCGAGACCTTTGGCAGAGACCGACGACCATGGCTGCGGTTGCGCTCGTGGTCATCAGCTTCGCGTGGGTCAATCACGCTCTCGGCACCAGGCACAACATTCAGCGCAAAAGATGGAGGATTCAAAGAGCTGGATCTGCGGGTTTGCTGCAAAACATCCTCGACCCAAGCCTCGCCCTCTGGACTCATTGAGATCTGTCGGGAGCGAGGCTTGGGGCCAGCCAGACCGAGAGGTGTAGCTTGAGAGTCATGCGCGAGGGATGCGAGAGCGATGTTGGCGGGAGAATGAGCACCTCCGAAAGAATAGGTGGAGGACATGGAGACACGACGTCGGCCTGGCAGTACAGCCTGTGGAGGTGAGATGAAGGAACTGAGCGCCCCCGTGGTGACTGATCGGGGCGCAAAGGCATCGGATGCGTTGGATCCGCGCCGTTTACGCACGGTGAGTGATGATTGAGGGCGTGCAATCAGAGCAGATGGGGGCCGAGACGGAGTGGCTCGACCAGATGTGATATAAGGAGAAGCTGCGGCCGGTGTCAACATAGCAGCGGGAGAGGAATAGCCGGGTGAGGTTCTAGAGGTCAGACCCTGGACCTCAACCCGTGGCGTTTCTGACACTTTGCGGCGACCGTGATGGATGATATATTCGCGCAAGTATTCGCCAAGATCGGCCCAGCCACCACCAACACGGACCATAACGCGCTGCCCGTCTTCTCCGACAGTGCGGACAAAGAGCTTGGTTGGGGCTGTCTGTCCTCCATGATGCAAATGATATAATTTGACGTAGCTATCTTCGGCTTTGTGGGCATGAGACAACCGCCTCCGCGTGGCAGGCATGAGCATCAATGAAGGCGCTGGGGTAGTACTGCGGGACGGAGCACCACGCGGCGACTCGGACTGGCATCTGTCCCGCATTTTACGGTCCATGGAAGATGACGAAGAGGATGTATCAGCCTCGTTGTTGGGGTCGACCAAGTGAATTCGACCGGGAAGAGTGCTCAGGATAGAATTGATCTTTTCATCAAGCTGGTCCCGGGGCCTCCGTCGATGCCGGGAGGATGGGCGCGAGCCTTCATCGACCATTTCCGATTCATCCTCCTCCACGTATGGCAATTCCTGTCTCTTGACACCAAGGCTCTCCAAGCTTGGATGCGCGGTAAGTCGCTGCCGCAAGCGGACGGACTTTGGTTGCTCCTGGTGAAGGAGGGCTCGATGTGCTGTATTCATGCCAAATGCCTTCCTGTTATGATCGACGTTCTTCTTAAAGTTCTCGCTCTCCTTCAGGTCCGATGCAGACTTGCCACGAATCAACCTTGGACGTCGACTGGACCCACGAGGTGGGACTTGTGGTGCCGGGGTCGAAAGTCCTGCGGACGTGCGCGGTGGTTTGACGACTGCATTGTTGGAGGACGACAGTTCAGCAGATGCTTGTTCGGGTTGTTCGCGTATGGGCAAATCAAATTCGTCGTTGATGAAACGTTCAAGAGGCAAGCTCACCGCACGGTGCTGCGGGAATGCTGTTGTTGAAGATTTCTCAGTCTCGAAACGCAGCAGACGCTCGGCTCGCAACGAATGATCATCACGCGATGCGATTGCGTCTGCCCGAGGGAACTCCTGGTGGGAAGGAGTGACAAGAGGGCCATCATGTGATGAGCCTGTTTGGGGCTCGGGCGCGTCGGGGCTTGATATCAGAGAGGAGTCGTCAGACAGCAAGGAGGCCACGGATCCCGTAGATGACCGCCGCTGGCGCCGACGAGGCTTTGGATTGTCTTTGTCAAGGTTCAGTTTTCCGGGTCGATTTTTTGCGAGTTTGATCGGGCTCTGCAGTGGTTTCCGGGTATAGATCGGTTCTTGTGGTGGGTTTTCCCCCTTTGGGTTGAGCACAGCAGTCATAGGCTTTGACTCGGATACGGCTGGTGGAACAGGCTCCAATTGCTGCATGGGCTCTCGAACCACTTGCTGGAAGGGATCACAGACGTATTGCGTATGGTTTGGGTTGTTGGCCCCACAGACATCAATTTCTGGCACCTTAGTGTTCTCAGCGGCAGTCGAAGAAAGTTCGTGTTTGTGATTTCCAGTGAATAGACAAACTGTGTCAGGGACTCTCGATGCTACAAGAACTCCCTTGACATTATCCCCACTTGGCGGCAGGGGGCGGGCCATCGTTGAGATCTCTTCAGGTTTATCGTCCTGAATGGAGCAGGCGCTAGTATCAACAACCTTCACACTGGGTGGGGATTTAGTGACTTCTGGTCCCAGCACAACATCACATCTAGAGGCATTCGGTGTCGTCGGGGCCTCGGTTTCAGTCGGAGCAGCCGGCTCCTTAACGAAGAATGCATCATCGCCCACAAAACTATGCTCAGACAAAGCAGCGGGCTTTGGTACGTAGGATAAGAAAGGTCGCTCTTCCTCATTATTAGAAGGAGGAACGTTCTCTTTGTCTTCACCTTCAGGTGACATTGGTAATGGAACTCGAGACGGTAATGGCTGGTTCGAGGTTTCGGCCTCAGTCTGCAGTGAGAACATTAAACGTCTGGGGGCTTGCAAAACCTCAGCGTCAATTGAACTCGCTTGTACTGGCGAATTTGATTTGGAGCCCTCGGTCAAGACAATCTCCGTAGTCTCAGAGCACGGGCTGGGAGAAGAAATGTTGATATCGCGAGACGCTGGGAGAAGAGGGTCCCTCAAGGTGGGTGACGCTTTAAAGTTTTCGATATTCTCCTCGACTTCCTGAATCTCGCTAGTTGCGGGGGTCAGCAATTCGTGGTTCTTTTCTGGGCCTTCCTCAGTGGTCCTCGTCGAAAATTGTGGTTCTGATAGCGCCTCTGGCTCGCTTCTTGTTGCTTCTTTCCCTGCCGAGTCTGAAATTTCCAGTGACGAAGAAGCTTCGTGTTTGTTTTCAGCGCTTTCAACGTTTGGTTCGTCTTTCATGTGCAACCATTTCGAACGAAGCCTATACCTCTCGGACTCGACCACCCATGCTGCAAACTCCGACTCAATGCTCTCCAAGTCATCAATCCAGCTCTCAGGCAGAGTATCCTGACGACCCTCCAACGCATCGAGGGCACGATCCATTCGCCGACCCACCGCAACAACGGCGGACTCAAGGTCGACATGTTCAGAGCGAATATGTGAATCAGGAAGTCTGGAATCGCTGTCCTCGTTGGGGTTCGATGCACGAAGCGCGCGAAAAGAAGAATCAATGGAGATTCGCGTCGATTTCAACTCCCTCAACAGGCCCGGAACTTGACGGAGCACGAGGAGACGGACGTCCCAAGTAGTCAAAAGGCTATTCAACCGTGATAACAATGGCAATGCGCGCAAAATTGTAGCTGTGACCACGGCGGTGAAATCGCTGAGCTGCACATAGCTGAGCGGCGGGGGCGCAGATAATGTGCTGGTCGAGGAGGAAGGGCGAGACCGCGATGGAATGTGGGCATTGAGAACGTGTTCCTTCAATTCGTCCACGTCTAAATTGTCCATTCCATCACGTATCTCTTCTATCCTCTTCTCATATTCTTCCACCACAGCTGCCGGCAGGCTGCCATAGTATTCCACCTTGGCATCGCCACGATCACTACTAGCCGTCGGGGACAAAAGCGAGCCCGATACGACAGATTCCGTTTGAGGTATTGTTTCCGCCGGCGGCACAAACCCTTTTCCAAGCTGCGCATCGCTACTTTTCGGCCAAGTCCACGACTGTACCTCCTTGTACCAGATATCCAAATTCTGGGCGGCTATGGCGGCACGAATACCGAGGGCGCGTTCGGCGGGCGAGACCTGGGAGATACTTTGCGAAAGCACATTATGTGAGAAATTGCCGTTTGAGGGGACGGCTTCGGTGGATGTGAGGGCGTGTAACGTGGATTCGGGGGATAGATTGCTGAGGAGGGGGTCGATTTTCTGGTATAATGAGTCCGGATTCCGTTCAGGGGACGCCGAACGCGAGTTTTCTCGCGATTGCACCGGAGAAAGCCGTATCGACGGGCGGAGAGGGCTCGGTCGACTGGTTGCCATTCCGAATGGCCGAGCTTATAGCTCCGAATCGAGCTTCACAGGGAGGAGACTCGGTTTGCGTTAGAGGGCTCGGGCTGGCATAAGAATGACGGAGGTCGGAATGATGCAGCGGGCGGACGAAGAGAGCACTGTCGAGCCCGCATGCTGAGTTGCGATTGAAAGGATTCTCCAGCCTCGAAGAGCTCTTGATAACCGTTCGAGTCTTTCCAGGAGCTGTTGCGGTACGGTACGGTGCGGTTGATTCCAGGAAAACACGGAGGTTGGCGGTCAAGAATATGGTCGATGGTGGGGAACTGATGCACCTTCAGGAAAATTTTCAGCAGAACGGATGAGAGGATTGAGGATAAAGAGAGAAGTGATGGCAGAAAGGACCAGCTTTCTGAGTTGGTTCTTGTGGCGGAAATAATTGATGCTGATCGAAGTTCTTTTGGAGACGGTGGATCCAAAAGGACCCAAAAGGGGGCACGGATGATGTGGACCTCGCGCGCGCTTCCGCCGATCCGCGACGCTATACTCTCGTGAAGTGGTTAGATCGCTTTGGTGACGGTCTCGATTTGACACTTGCTTGACTAGATTTACTAGAAAACTGGAATTGTGCGAGTTTAATCATTGCTGGAAGCGGACTATCGAGTATGGAGTGTACATAGCTACGGAGTACTTGGGGTTCTATATAGGAGGTATGCAAGGAGAAGTACTGAAATGATTCCGCTCCAGATGGCGAGATTATCACTTTTGCAATAAATAGACACGGAAAATAATCTAGAGTCATGCAAGGTTCTGCGACTTTTCTGCAAGTGCCTTTTGTACTTGCGTATAGTCATGCTGCAAATCGCCGGTCAGTCATGATGCGGTCATGCTGGCGTTGATGGAGCAAAGTTGAGCATTCGAATTGCGCTCGCTCGAAAAAGTACCAGTCAAAATTCGTGGAAGAGGTCTTTGAATTCAATTCAGGAGAGAGAATCCGGTATAGAGAAAATGTCTTGCCTCCGCTATCGCCCTGCAATGTTGGCGGACATTCCCAACGAACGCATCCAGTTCCTCACGCAATATGAGGACTGGTTCACCGTTGAGACCCGCCAGCTCAAGAAAATTACCGATCATTTTGTGAACGAGCTGGAGAAGGGTCTTTCAAAAGAGGGCGGTAACATAGTAAGTTCTGGTGGTTTGCGTTTGCTCATGAGTTGCCTTGGCAAGCATTGATGTTGGTATACGTTCTCAACAGCCTATGAATTTGACTTGGATACCAAATCTCCCGAGTGGCTGCGAAGAAGGGCGAGTCCTGACCATAGACATGGGTGGTACCAACCTGCGGGTCTTTGATGTGTACCCCACTCGTCCTAGGAGGGATTTTGAACAAATCAGAGAAAGTACAAACTGCCCGCAAATGTTAAGGAGGGCACTGGAGAGAGGCTCTGGGATTTCATCGCGGATCGTCTGAACACATTCATCGATGAACAGCATATTGAGGCTCGCGAGGGAGAAAGATTGCCATCGGCCTTCACGTTTTCTTTCCCAGCCTACCAGGAGAACATCAGGAGTGGTATTCTTCAACGTTGGACCAAGGATTTCAACTTGACCGGCGTGGAAGGTCACGAGGTTGTTCCGCAGTTGGCAGCGTCGCTTGAGAAAAAAGTAATTATCAAAGAGTCATCGTCCATATCACTGCCTGGAGATACACTGGCTCACTTTGCAACCAGCAAGTTCCGGTCCGGATTGTAGCGTTGATCAACGACACGACAGGCACGCTTCTAGCCTCACACTATCGCGATCCTCATATCAAAGTGGGGTGAATCGTCAGCACAGGTTGCAATGCCGCATACATGGAAGAATGCTGGAATATCCCGAAACTGGAGGATAGCGGGCTTGCAGCAGATGCGAAGACGATCATCAACACCGAGTACAGCGCCTTCGATAATGATCGCAAGATCCTGCCCTTAACACCACTCGATAGTCACATCGACGAGAGCTCCGCCCAACCTGGCACGCAGATATACGAGAAAATAGTAGCCGGGCTGTACATCGGCGGAATGCTACGTCTAGTGTTGATCACGATATCCAAGGAAGGAAAAATCTTCAAGGGCCAAGACATCACTCGTCTTAGAGAGGCGAAGTCGGTCGATGCGACATTCCTCTCCATTGCCGAGCTTGATACCTCGGAGGATCTGAAGGATACAAGGGAGGAATTTCAGAAGAACTTTGGGTTATCACCGAGTCTGGACGATCTCAAGATCTGCCAGTATTTGATCAGCCTCATTAGCAAACGTGCTGCACGGCTGTATGCTTGTGGGATTGCGGCCATCTGCAAGAAGAACAGCACGTGCAAATGTCATGTGGGCGTTGATGGTGCGGTGTTCAACAAATACAGCGGCTTCAAGTCGCGAGCGTCGCAGGCCCTCCGCGAGATCTTCGATGTGGCGCCCGATGACTTGGACCTGATCGCGCTGAATCCGTCGGAGGATGGATCAGGTGTTGGCGCAGCTCTGGCTGCAATTTTAACCTTGAGAGGCGAGACTAAAGGTAGACCGTCTAAGATTGCTCTTGTTCTGTAGATGAATCTAGAGATTGAACGGTGAAAGTTTGGTACGCGTCGCGCGTCGAGCGGGCGATAAGATAAGTAGATAAGTAGATAAGTAGATAATAATCTGCGATAAGAACTTTCTCCACAAGTCAGTTGGCCGTTCGTCTGGCCATTGATCGCGTCATACAGTCACCATGAGATTCCGAACACAATTAAAGAATACCAGGACCTTTTCCAGTGCGTAACTGCTGTCTTTCTGGCGGATATTACACAGCTGACCCTTCACAGAGCTAACTGCCTCGCTGGCATCACTGGGCAAAGTATGCTGGATGCGACTAGAATACGACGTGGTCCGGTTCACCGTGATCCCAGATCAAGGCACCCAAGTATGGGCACAAATCCCAGTGGTGCGTATGAACTTGGCTCTTTGCTGAATACAATGGTTTTCATCATTGACTCCTCTCCAAGGACACCATCTTCGAGGAATCCTCGTATCAACTAGAATCCAACTCCGACGCAATCAACATCGAGATCAACATTAGTCTTCTGAATCGCGCACTACGGTCCACCTTCGGCGCCTCAACCTCACAACTGCGTCTGACGAAGAAAGACAAGATGCCTCTACTCGCTCTCACGGTTCTCACAACAGAATGGACCGAAGGTAATATGGCTCTTGCCACCGACGACGCGACAGAACAATCCCATGCAGCAGGGCCAACCCCGCATAGCGATGTAGTCGGTGACCGAAGAGCGCGTGAACGCGAGACATGGATCACGCAGGAAGTCCCCATCAAGATTTTGCACGAAGATGTCGTGGAGAGTCTACACGAGCCACATTGCCCCGATCCAGACGTCTACGTCATTCTGCCGAACCTGATGCAGTTGAAAAGCATTTCGGACCGTTTCACCAAGCTCGCCTCGTCAGACAGCAAGGGCCGACAGCAGGGGATAGTAGCGGCAGACCCCGCAGCTTCTACCGCCGGTGCCACAGCGCTTTCGACCAACACAGCTCCCAAATTGGAGCTGTCGGCTAACATGCACGGTAAATTACGCCTAACGATTGCGACGGATGATCTACGCATTGCAAGCGTGTGGTCTGGGCTTGTGAATCCTCCACTGGATCCTGCGCATATCACGCAGGACCAAGCTTCTCAGCTGCCGAGTGAACGAATGCGTGAAGCGAGGGAAGATGACGAAGCTGGATGGGCCAAAGTGAGGATTGACGGGAAAGATTGGGGTCGCGTGTTGAGTGTAGGAAGACTGAGTCCGAAAGTTGTTGCTTGTGAGTTGACATGCCTCCGCGGACGAAGATCTTCCGACAATTTTCGAACTGGCTGCTAACTCGAGACAGGCTTCATCAACGAGACCGCTCTGGTTTTATACGTCTACTTGCCAGGAAGTTGGAATGGCGAGGAGTCATGCCTGACTGTAAGTTGTTTTGTGTCGTTCTCCTACCATCCAATGTACACAACTAATACCAGTCATAGTACTACATCAATTCTTTTACGACATGAACGATCCACCCCCATTGACTTTGCCCTTGCAGACGAGATCTGTGAATGACGGCGCACGTTGCATGGCATTTTAGATTTAGCGTTTATTTGTATAGTTATTTATATCCTCTCTGGGTCGTCCCTTCCTATTTAGGCTCCTGCCACCGATCTACGTGCGATTAGTCTTATATTTGCTTATGATCTGGTCAGTACCTGATGTATAGCTATGTGATCGCTCAGTAGCCAATCGTTGGTGCTCATAGATGTGGTTAGATCGCTTCAACCTTAGATATAGACTCTGTTATTCGAGGCATGGTTAGCCTGTAAACCTTCACAGATCGCCGGTAAAGCCGAGGTACCGGAAGATATTCATGGTGATATGGATCAGAGCTATCAATCGGCACAGTTAATTCTCCAAAATTCAAATTAGCAAAGGGAAATCAACAGGGGGCCATAACCTGTGAGAGTCCGGGAGCACTTCACATCTCAATCATTAAAGACCGACTTCTGTTGAGACATCTCCTATAGAACCGTATAGTCTGAAAAAATTGCTCATGGGGCATTTTTGGCCTAGCGGCTCTTTGGACAAAGTCACCACCGGTTCCTAGTCAGTTACAAACAGGGCTATCATTTGATAACTAATATCATTTCTCTATATCCAAACGTCAAAGGAAGGCGCTCTTCCCAGTTCTCGGCTCAAAACTTAGATTCCACTCGCCATAGTGAATGACGCGTTTTCGACCTCACGAACCTTCCTCTTCACTCACCACAACTCACTCGCACTATGCACGACTCCATTCTATTTTGAAATTCACATAATGGCCACCGTGGTAAGCTTGTCATTGTTAAAACTTTGCTCTATCAATGTAAACATTAACGCAAATCCGAGACTGACCCATCCCTGGAGGGTGGGGCTCACATTGAACCTGAGGTTCTCAAATACATCGATGACTGGGACGCAGATGACAGTGAAAGGCAATAGATTGTGAAACATTGATTTTTGGAAGAGGTCGTCCCCTCATGCTCAATCTTGATGGAATGACTTACATGTTTGAAGCCGGCGGAAAGTTCTACCTCTGGTGCTCTATTGAAAATCGCTGTCTATGCAATCACCTCTCCAACAAACCTGGATGAAATCAATCATCGAGGTTATGAGAGAAAAGGGGGATGAGGCCTTGAAGCTAAAGAGTATCATTTGATAAATCAACTTGGAGGCGTTCCTATCTCGTCGAAATAATCTTATCTTGTCTGTCCTGAGTGGAATCTCGAGTCTCATTTCAACGCCTGGATGCTATCAAGTGACAATATACATGATATTAAGAAGCTCATTTCAGATTCTCAGAGCGAAGGGGGCTCCTACCCGTTCAACTGTATGTCTAGCCTCTGTTTTAAGAAACAGACTTTTCGAATGCTAAAAAGTTCTGGAGCTACTCCTATGTTCCGTTGGGTATTCTACTACCGCTTAGGCTGGAGTATATCCGCATGAGGTCATTCTCAAGTAAAAATAATCGGTTCGACATTACTATAATTCATTATTAAAACAGGCCCACGGCAAGTAAGCAAAGCGGTAAGGATCATCCAAATCCAGTCTGAGAGAAAAGAGAAAAGGAACAAAAACAGAATTCAGCAGAATACCGCAAGGGAAAGGGGTGGGATATGATATACATGATGCAAGGAGGATCGACTCCCTCGCTTCGCGGGGAAATTCGCAACAAAGAACAGCAGAAACAGCAAGCTATGTACAGAGGCTTTGCGGTGCGGAGCTGGCTCGATGTGCGGAACGCCATGGAAATGGGGGTCATGCCGAGCCCGACGAAGGGCAGGAAACAGACACATGCAAGATGCTAGGAGAGAAGGAAGCTTGACACCAGGGAATCTCTATTATATGGGTGGGCAAGGTGTACAGGGAGGGGTGGGGGGGAAGCGGTCCAAGAATAAGGATAACAAGCATGAAAGTAACGGGCATCAGGCATGATGACACAAAGGAAATGACAAAAGAAAAACAAGCCAATCAGCCATTCGGTCAATGGCTGATAGAACTTGGTATGATATGGACCACACACTCTTGAGGAAGTCTCAAGACTACTGGGCCATCACATCAACGTAGCGACCCTTCTTCTTGCCCTTGACGGTGTTACCTTTGCGAGCCGCGGGGGCACCGAGGAGGTCATCAATAGAAGTAGCATGACTCAAAGAAGACACAGGTCGCGGTGGTGGGCCAGACGAACTACCCGGTGGAGTTGGAACGGCTGCACCGGTGGACACAGAACGGGGCATGTTACCGAGAGGGGGTGGCATGCCCCGTCCTGACAATGCAGGACTGGATGAAAGAGGCGGAGGAGGCATGTCACTAGCAGAGGACTGGGGTCGGCTACCCGCAGAAGACATTGGGGGACCAGAGGGAGGAGGCACGCTGCTAGAGCTGACGGCTCGACTTGAAGGAGCAGAGCCTCTTGGTGGAGGCGGCGTAGCACGAACAGCAGCGGCCGAGCTAGGATCCTTCTTGTTGACCCATTTCTTGAGGTCTTTGTCATAGTAGAAGGAGTTTTCTTCGCCAAGCTTGGCCTTGATAGGACCGCCGCCAGGGTTCTCGCCTTCCTTCTTGGCACCTCCAAACCACCCACCAAACCAACCCTTTTTTGCGGTTTGCTGTGCGTCCCTCTTGGCTAGAGTTGCGATGTTAGGAATTAACGGAAATTTTGGCCTGGAAGTATCCCATTGTTGACTTACCATCTTCTTCAGCGGCCTTCCTAAATGCCTCATCCGCCTTACGGTCATTCTCGGCTTTTTGCATGGCAGCGGCCCTAGCGGCAAGGTCGTCGTCATCATCGTCATCCATAAAAGACTTCTTCTTCCTGGGCTGGGGCTCCTCATCCACTGAAGAGGACTGGTCTGTCTCCTCTGGTGCGGTGTTCATATCCGGGCCTGCATACGAAGGGGGCGCGTAACCATTGCTAGGCGGTGGCATATAAGACGAAGCTTCAGGCTGCGGCATGCCAGGGGGCCCCTGATAGTAAGGCGACTGGACAGCTGATGTCTGCTCTGCCTCCTGCTGGGGCTGCTCCTGCTGTGGAGTGGGTTGGTAGAAAAGGCCATTAACATTAGGCGCTGATTGAGTGGGCGGTACGACATCGGCGGGCGACTGCGAGCTCAAATCCTCTTCAACCGGTGCGAGGGGCATATAGGATGTCTGTGGCGGAGTAGGCTGGTATCCGGAAACAGAGCCTGGAGAGCCGTACATGGGTGCGAAACTCTCAACTGGGGAAGCAGGGTAGTCTTGCGAGGTTCGGCGTTGTCCAAAGGGAACACCACCAAATGAAGGAGATCGCTGCGAATCAAGCGATGATCGTCCTCGGAATTGTTCGGGTGACGCGTTTGGCGCATACTGGTTGGGCAGGTAACGCGAGGCGCCACCGACAGGGGCGGGAATGGGTTGAGCAGCCGCTGCTCCAGGATACGATCCGTACAGGTCAGACACAGACGGGGAACGACTGACAGTTGGTGTTCCTGCAACATTGGCGAAGGGACCAAAGTCTCCAGTCTCTCCGGCTTTTGCAGAGCCTGTTGATGCAGCATCGCTATCGTCACCAGCGACGAAACTGTTGAATCGAGCCCACATGGATCCAGATACCTTCTCCATGCTCGGCTTAGAGATCCAAGAACCACCATCAGTGGTAGTCTGACGAAGTCGAGCAGAAAGCTCATCGACTTCCACAAACAAGTGCTGGTGATGATAGGGTGAGGGTCGAGTGGTTGCTTTGAGCGATGCAGCAACTCCATCACAATAGATCTGAGCCTCTGACTTGCGACCCCTATCAGCTAGCTGTGTAGCGTGGAGCAGCTTGAAAGCTAGGAAGTACGGCAAATGAGCCGCCGGGGAATTAGCCAGGACAGAAGTTGCGAATTCGTAGATCTCGGTCAGGAGAATTGCGTCCTCGTCCATCAATGAGCAAGGGAGGCGCTGATGGTCAGCACCAAGAAGCACGATGTTCGCTTGAGGATCATCGGCGCCACCGAAGACCGCACTGCGAGAAAATATGAAGCAAATATGCGCAGCTTCCACACGGCCATAAGAAGCCAGTAAACGGCCAAGAGCAAGTAACGACGGCTGATCTTCTGAGCTTCGGTTGCTCAGCACCAATCCGACGGTATCTCTCCAGCTATTCAAACCATCCAGCGCATTCTTTGTGGAGCCATGGCGATCGTTCATGCTGATAAGTTGGTGACCAGCCCGCGCTGATGGAGGCACAAGTTCATCAACACTTTCCTCAACGTTCCCAGCGAAAATCTCGTAAAGCGCCGCAAGCGACTCGGTATTGGTGGCTGAAGATCTGATCTCACGGCGAACAAACTCTTGAACAGCTTGCTTCCAGATCGCCCGGTCCATCGTGGATGCAAGAATCATTGCGTGTCCCCACAGACGCCGATCGACGGCGGCCCAAACCGCTTTTTCACGTTCGCCGAGGAGCAAGAGGTTCCGCAGCTCTTCCATCCATTGAGGATCAGCAGCTGCATCAGGCTGGGATGATGCCCCGAGTGACCCAAAGCCACTGGGTGTTGCGAAGGGGCTTATCAAAGAGCCATCGGGTCCGAGTTCCGAAAGATTTGGCACAAACACTTGACGAAGCGAGTTTTGTATCTCGGGTGAACCCTCCAGATGGCCATCATTTTCGACCAGGATTTTCACAACCTTCCAAAGCAGTATCTTTTCTTCGTGTCGCTTCAGCATGTCAGGATGAGATTGATCAAAGCCCTGGGGCATATCATTTTCGAAGGCAGCAATCTTGCTTGACATCCAAGCGAGCGCATCCTTCTTTTTGGATTTGGTCTTGAGCAGACCCGGATGCTGGACAAGGGTCTCTGGTGATGGGATCCATTGGTTGGTCTGTGAAAGCTTGGGCTCACCAGGGCTGGGCTTGATCAACGGGGTAGCTTGACCCACGGAGTAGCGAGGGATATGTTGAGGGAAGCACGAGACAACAGCGCCACCGAAGCCAAATTTGAAGATGGGAGCGCCTTTCCATCGCTGTAGGGGGTCCAGTTCTTGTCCGTCGGTGGGTGCGATGAACTCTAGGTGCTGGGAAAGAGCACGAGCGCGGCCCTGGATGGAAGGCTGTACGGGGGCGTACGGGTTGATTGCTTTCGTAGGCGAACTCGAGCCATGCACAGAGGCCGGGCGCGGGAGAGTTGCAAGCGGCGGCACGGTAGCTCGAGGGCTCGTCATTTGCTGACCTGGCGACGAAGTGTGGGATCGCCGAGGAGGCGCAGACTGTGAATCGGCCGCCTGCTTGGACGAAGGTGGCACAACTGCTGCCGCCGGGACAGGTTGGTAGGCACTGTTTGGTGCAATCCGCTGGGCGAATTCGTTGACATATTCCTGCGGTGCATACCGAGTTTTAGGCGGCGGGGGAGTCTGTCGTTGGGCAACCGGCGGACTTGCGCCATCAACGTTACCAAGCCCGTTTGGCAGCTGCGGGGCGTACGGCAAGCCTTGATCAATGCTAAGCCGCTGCGCACGTGGTGGAGAAAGATCAACGGAGGGTTGCAACGAAGGCGGCTGTGACTGTTGGTTCTGAGTCTCGTCAGGCTGGTATGAGGCTTTTTCGTGATAAGCAAGAGGACTAGAGGTACGAGGCTGGAATGGCAAGTTGTTGACATGGCCTGGAACGGACAAGGGCTGAGAGGCATAGCGATTGCGTGCAGCCGGCCCCGAAGGAGGAGGGGCGGGTGAATATCGCGGCATTGACGGTGGTTTCGCCGATGGCTGCAATCCCGGCGGCTGGGGGGAGTACCGGGAAGCAGCCGGCGGAACAGCTGGTGCACTTGACGACAACAACGAGGCTCCAGCGTACGGGTCCAAACGCTCAGGTGATTGCAGGGAAGGCTGAGAGGGCACATTCGCTGGGACGGCAGGTGCATATGGATTTTGCGGTTGTGGAGGCGTAAGAGTCGAGGCCGTTGTCGAGGCCGCCGCAGGATTGGGGGAGTATCGGCCAGAGCTTGTCGCAGGTCGAGACCTCGGCATCGGCAAGGGAAGCTCTTCGTAGAAATTCTTTGGAGCTGCCGGTGCTGTCGGTGCTGCCGGTGCTGCCGGTGCCGGAGCGGCGGCGGGAGGAGCAGTTTCAGCTGGGGCTGAGAGCCTACCATACGGAGGTACGCCACTGCCAGGAGGTGGGGGTGGAGGCATACTACTCACAGACAAAGGAGCAGGCTTCCGAGTAGCGACCGACCGCCTAGGTCGAGATATGTCGTCAGGCAGGTCATACGGAGACTTATAGCCCTCCTTTGATCGTTCAGCAAAACTCTCTCCTCGAGGAGGCAGTACAGGTTTCGAAGGCGTCTGGGAGAAGTACGGCGGGACCGCGGCATTCGTTGCCGGGGGTGGTCCAGCTAGAGGGATACCTCCGACTAGGTCCGCAGTAGTAGGTTGATGGGGTGTGTATACACCAGGAATGGCCTGGGGAAGAGTTTGAGTGTTGGACGTCTCAAAGGAGCTTTTCACACTTGAGTAGCCAGCGTTCATTGAAGGTGAAATCACACTCTGGGGAGCATATTGATGTCCGGGGCCAGCTGTTTGCGTTTGCGAGAGTGCGGTTGCAGCCGCATCGGCTTCCAGGAGCATATCGTCATCATCTAGATCTAGAGCAGCCTCCCAACGAGCAGCCAACTCATCTTCTCCTGTATCACTCAATTCTGCTTCCCATCGTGCAGCAAGATCGTCTTCGGAAGGATCCGTTGCTATTTGACTTTCCACCACCGGTTCAGCGGTTCCCGATGTAGCGGCAGCTTTCAGGGCATCGTCAAACAGGGCAGCGGCCGAAGTATCGCTTGCTGGAGAGTCAATGTTAAACTCCATCGACTCCATCACCTGCGATGTGCTCTTGCGGGTGATGTGCGGCTTAGACTGTTCATGACTGGTTTGCTCCTTTCGGGCTGAGCTGAAAAAGTCATCCGCATCGTCTTCGTCATTGGCAAATGGATCGGCACTAGGGTTTGCGGGTTCATCCTCACGCACGGGCGATGCTGAGCTGCCCTCGTCTAGCAGAGGAACGCCTTCTTCAAAGCGAGACTCAGCCTCTGGAGGTGCGAAAATGGGCTTGGTTTGAGCCTTCAATTGATTGAAGAAGTCATCCCCATCTGAATCTACCTCGTTATTGCCTTCAATGCTCCAAGGACCGGCATCCTTTGCAGGCGCCTCATAATTGAAGTGCTGTACATCTTCCGACGAAAGCGGCTCGTGGCTAGCAGGCGTAGGCTCCACCTCCACTGGGGGCGTGGGTAGCTGCCCTGCCAAGGCTCGCTCGGCTTGTGGCTGTTCCTGTTGCTCCTCAAACGACACTTTTTTGGAAGGGAGAACTGTCTGTTGATCGTCTTCAGAGTGTGTCCCTTGCATTGCAGAAGCCGGCTCAACAACCGGGTCTAATGGACCGGTCGCTTGGGCATGCACAGCGCTGTCTTCTCCTTTCTCCAATTCGGCCGGGACAGAAGACCCTGACTGGGTTATAGACGGGAAATCGTTGGGCTGATTTTCCTGTTGGATCTCCTATCATTCCTGTGGCATCGCCTATTATTATAACCACTTGATGACCTAAATCTTG
>JAXQJV010000036.1:0-39796 GCA_037042255.1 Penicillium sp. PG106-07D | reverse complement strand
TCTAGTTGACTGACTGTGTCTTGTAGACTTTTTATGGTTTCCTTCATGTGGGCTATTTCCAGGTCCCTGCTTATATCTGTGACCTTCTGATCGAGATGTTACCTCCACGTTCCGATATCCGGGATTCCGGGCTTGGCTGTCAGCATGCAGGAGGCCCTGCATGCTGACAGCCCCATGACACCTTCGGAAACTGCTCGTAACTACCAAGTATCCTGTCATTAGGTGGGATGCGCGCATGAGAAGTCCTTTCATTCATCCGAACTCGATATGTTATACAGGGCACCAGCGCCACTTCCGAAGGTTTAACGCCCTCTAAAGTGGGGCTGCATATACTAGGGCGAGGCTTCGGAAGGACTGCAGGTTTAACTTACCAAACCTTGAACACATAGCGCAAAGCGCATATTGCTATAGTGGATAGTCCTAATATAATACATCCCCCGCGCTCGTTTTCTTAGGTAAGTGCTTGGCTGCATTGATTCGTGCTAACTGGCGACTATAATAGGCATAATGTGGTCGGTATATTGTCCGGGTTGTTGCTGACGCCTTCTAGACCGTCGCCTATGCATCTCCCGATCAATCCCATCTACGCAGATGCCACTTAACATTTTGTTCAACCAATTGATGAGCGGAATTTGAGCTCGTGGAGAGTTTGGAAGCACTTACTTGCTGCATGTTGGAACAACTATTTACCTAGATGCCACCATCAGATCTTCTAACGCTGTGCTGTCAAGGGTTTCCGCATCAAAACTGCCGGCCATCCATGCACTCCTTCTCGAGTTCGGGCGTCAACAGGGGTAGATTCTCTGTCTTAGTGCAGAGCCAGCATGATGCGTACATATTGACTCGATCGATGCATGCGTTATCCGTTCTGGAGCCCATGCACTCAGAGGAAAAGCCATGAGATTCAAAAATATCCATGTACCAGGGTCGTAGTGCCGAAGAGCGAAGTAACACACGGCCACCCATCTTAAGCGTGCGGTTGAGTTTGGTAATCTGGGCAGCGGCGCCGACACCGTTGGGGTCAAACCAGTCCATGCTGTCCATAATGACAGCCACGGTGAGTGTGTTAGAGCCCATATGGCTTAGGACTTGGTCTATCTCATCTGTGTGGATTTGTATGCCATCCAGCGCGCCTGGGTGTGAGAGCTTGGCATGGGCTTCACGTGAGAGATACTCCGGATGGCACTGGCGGGTGAAGGTGCCAGCCATACATATATAATAATACGGATTATTGAAGCTGATGTGGGTCTTCTCGGCGACTGGATCGAGGGTGTTAACCATGTAGCGCCAGATGGCGCAGGAACGAGTTGTACGGCCAGCTTGGGTGGAGGGCCTTCCGACGGCTTGACTCTTGACATAGTCATTTTCAATCATGGTGAGTTGATGTTTAGGGACACCGAGAGCGGACCAAAGAAAGCTCTCCTGGCTCACAATCAACTTGCAGACGAGACTGGAGAGCAGAGCTGGCCTGATCCTTTGGTGCCAGATTTGGCGCTGCTCGTTGAGTGTCTTGGTTCTGAGGAAGTTTTGAACCGCACCACGGAAGCCAAAGAGACGCGAGATCCAACGGAAAGCTCGTATGCCATGGCGAGAACCTCCAGTATCGTAGAGACCATATCCCTTGGAACTGGAGAATATGTGACAGCGGTCGAGCCAGTATTGGAATGCTCGGCTTGACAGGTGTGGCGAGAGTTTCGTGAGAAGCAGAGTCCGAAAATTGGGGTGCTTGCCTTCACCGAAGAGCATCCAAAAATCTTCATATGGCAAAGCGGTATAGGAGGCCATCTTCAGCTCCAAGAGATGGTTCTGCGCGGGGTTCAGGTCGACGGAGTGGATCTTGGCCGGGCTCCGCAATGCGTATGAGAGGACGTTGTCTCCAGCGCTAGTAATGGCCAGAACGACGTCGTCGGTACTGAGCTGGAGAAGCTGATCGTCCACTTGGGAGTCTTCCCAGGTGAAAGCGTAGATATAATCATCCTTGAATTGAGTGTGCTTCGGGAGAGATTCATCATAGTAGATGCGCCAGTGGTGATTCTGGTAGAAGAAGGACGGTAGTGGTAGGTTGCTTGAAAGGTTCTGAATGGCAGCGATGGAGGCTCCGGACCGTATATTCTGCGAATAAATCTCTCCTGTGTGAGCAGAGGTATTGTTTCGACCGGCAAAATCTGAATAGGGTGACTCAGTTGCAAGTGCATCGATCTTCACAACCTCGCAGGGAAGACATGTCGAAGAGACCGAATTTTTGTGACATCCAACCCAAATGTAGTACGGAATTCGACCCAAAGTATGATTGCGGGCACTGACAGCCACAACAGTACCAAATATATACTCAAGATAATCGCGGCGGCTGGCCTCGAGATTGACGCGGTCGAGGTCAAACCATGCACGCCAAAACGTTCTCATGAACCAGCCAACGTGACGTCCGATCCCACCACCAGTGTAATTTCTGAAAGAGAATTCTGTCTGGGACTGAACGTAGAAATCAATTACTCCCATGACACCGTCAGGAGAGAGAAGTGAATTGAGCGAATCAACGACAGCAAAGTAATCAGGCTATATCGATCACCAAATTAGTTGAAAAATCTTCCAAGAGAAAGAGATAGAGACACCTACAATCATAGACAAGCTGTAAGACATGGTGATGAGATCTGCGGCCTTATGTTCACTATGTCTTTGAGAAACATTGCCCCAGACGGGGTAGCGGCGGTTGGGAATACCACTTTCATAGTTCTCAATAGAAAACTTCCTCGCATCCTCGCAAACAACTTTAACATTGCCCCAGCCGAGGCGTTGAAATCTTCGCCGGGCAATTTCACAGAGAGATGGAGAGAGATCGACCAGATAAACACTTGAGAAGAACTTGGGAACATCGAGAAAAGCGCCCATTGCTTCAATGTTCCATCCTGTTCCTCCGCCAACCTATTTGACGTAGTCAGCAATGGATTCAGAGCTACCAAAAGATTAACTAATCATTAACACTTACATCCACCCATATTGGTTTCGCAATAATGTTATTCTTTTGCATTTTCTCCCTGGCAAGTACCTGGGATGCTGAAAGTGCAAGCATGTCCTCTCTGCCTTGCAGAAGGATTTTTCTGGTTCTATCGTAGATGCCAGCTTGCTTCTTATAGAAGCCTTCGAGAGCATCCTGTTGCGTGCCATTGTCATTTCCGCTATGCGGCTTGATGAAGCAGGCGTAGAAGAAGAGCAAAAAAGACTCGAGAAAACCTGGACTCCGTTTGGCCTTTGGCCCCGGCATGAAAACGAGGTTGGAAATAAGCAGGACAGTAATAGCGACCAGGCTGAATCCAACCATGAATGTCTTAAGATCTAGGATAAGGGGCAACGTGTTACCACCAGGAAAAGCCATGGTACTCTCTCATTGCCTTGGATGCGGAAGGATTGAGCAAGGTTAAATTGGCAACAAAGAGAAAGGGTGATCGAGGTTCCAAAGGCGGCCAAGGAGGATGAGAATAAGAAGCAGTGGAAGGAAAATGCCACAAATCAAGAAGAAATAGTAGATCCTGCTAAATAGTTCGACTGTAATTGAATATTACCCAAAATCTACGTGACAGTGGGTATGTACCTCGAGGGGGTTAGGCGGCCACGGCCACAGAACGATGGGGATAAAATAAATCACATTATTGTCAAGAGCCATATTGTCTTGGTTCCATGCTGTACTGGACCTCGAGGGACTCTGCCCAGAAAATTTCTGCAGTGTCGATAGTAAACGTACAAAATGAGATTAGCCTCGTTGGTACCGTGTATCAAACTGTATGGCCGTGCACCATGGTACTTCTGTCTCGTATCCTGGGATGCTGCTTGGCGTCGAAGGACCTGTCTGACATATGCAACTAGCAAGCGACCCGCTAGCGACCGCGGAGTGGCTATCTCGTATGGATACTATTTGTTTGGTGGCAAAGGCTATGATGCAGCTAGCAAGCGGCCCGTAAGCGGCCCGCTAGCAACCACTGTTGAAACGGATTGGAGTGCTACTATCCAAGAGGAGAGTTCGAAAAATCCCTGTGCATTTAACGCAGGTAACAAGACTAAGGAAAGAAGGAAGGGTGAGATCGATTCAGCTGGTGGAGAAAGTTGTTGATATACCCAATCACCCCAATACGGCCATGTTTGCTCCCATCACCAGTCTTGATATTAAAACGTGCAAACTCATCAATCATCGTTCCAATCCTACCGTCCTCCGTCTTCCCATTCGTAACATTGGGCCGATTCGGATGTAACCAGGGACTGTCCTACTTAGTGCTTAGTATGATAAACCTGCATGATTGAGAAGGATTAAAGAAACCAAGTCTTACGGCTCACTAAGATTATCTTCTTGGCCAGGGTGTACGATTACGCTCCGCGGCACGGAAAAACTGCTGGCTTATGAGCGTTAAAATGGATATCATGAGATATTTATGACGTGTCAAACATTTCTACGGTGTACCCGCAGGCCTGCATGACGACGAAAGCCCGTCCAGAGTGCCCGAAGCCTTCCATTTCGGGTGGCACCCGCATATTTTGATTCAATTGACAAAAAAAACGATCTAGTTACTCACGTTCTGGTATTTATGGATATTGATTGGTGGAAACTTGCTGGTACATACATTTGGACTTCAAGAGATGTCGAGAGTCTGACTTCCAGAGCCAATATCTGGGGCAGCCTTGTGCGTAGAGTTGAAACACAATATAGCCTTGGACCACCAGCTCCCATCGCCAGCATACATGCCATACAATGTGCTATTGCCCCCACGTCGCATCAGCCCCAAGGTAGTATCAAATTGAGGAGTTTACCGGGCCCGTTGCATAGGTATGTATGTGATATCTATGGCAAACAGCTGCAATATAGCGAAGCGGAGTATATCTTTACTCATCCGGGTAGAATATTTGTCTCTGTATACTACTGGCAACACAAACCCCGACACACGACGCAGTTATCCATTGCTAGTGCTGTCACTATATTACGTAGCGCATTATGGCAAGGCCACCCCCGGTGCTTTAGGCTGGCGCCGGGACAGAAATATGGATATTGCCGAGTTGGTCAATGCAGTCATCTTCCTCCATTGAAGCAACTAACAAATTGCAACGACTTATTAGCCGCTCCCAAGAGTGCATTGTATGTGATTTAAGAAGAGGAATGATTTAAAAGGGAGAACGAATCTCGCCGAGTTCATTCTTTCCAAATTCCGACCTCTTGTTTTTTCATTTTGAGACATCTGATTATCCAACTTTTTCTATTTGATTTCTTAGATCTCAATCTGCTGGTATTCAGTGGTGCTTTTACTTAAGAAGATGGACAACTTGCAAGATGAGGGTATTGCTATCGTTGGAATGGGCAAGTTCATACCTTATTCTTCTCCTTCGTACATCGATCTTGCTAAAATTTCAACCAGCATGTCGGCTGCCTGGGGACGTCCAAGACCCCAAATCATTTTGGGATCTTTTGATGAGCCAAAAGATTGCACGAGCTCCTTTCCCCGCGAGCCGTTTCAATGCTGCTGCCTTTTACAATCCACAGAAGGGACGACCGGGAAACATACGATACACTGAGGGCTACTGTATCTCGAACGACCTTGAGGATTTTGATGGTGGATTTTTCGGCATGAATGCTTCGGATATCCTATCCCTCGATCCTCAACAACGTCAGTTGCTTGAATGCTGCTTCGAATGTTTAGAATCTGGAGGCATCACCCTCGAAGATGTTTCTGAGACCATGACCGGGGTCTACGTTGGTAACTTTGCGAGCGACTATGAGACTCTCGCATTCAAGGAGCCCGAAAGAATTGAGGGCATGGCCGTTTTGGGAATGGGCCGGACGACGGTGAGCAATCGTGTCAGCTACATGTACAATCTTCATGGGCCAAGGTATGTAACACCCGGGGTTTCTTTTGCAATACCTACCAATTTGAGTGCGATTTCATTGTCCAAATTCAAGTTATTCCAAACATTATGAACTGATTCTGTTTTATCCAGCGTGACTATGGACACGGCGTGTTCCTCAACACTGTATGCACTCCATTTTGCCGTACAAGCACTACGTAACGGTGAAATTCCTGCGGCATTCGTCGGTGGCGTCAACTTGATTCTCACCCTTGAGTATCACTTTGCCATTGGGCAAATCGGAGCTCTTTCTCCAACTGCGCAGTGTCACGCATTTGATGAGTCCGCAGATGGCTACTCTCGAGGAGAAGCCATCAACGTTTTATACCTGAAGCGAGTTTCAGATGCTATCAGAGACGGTGACCCCATCCGCGGAGTCATTCGAGGATCGTCTTTGACTGCGTGAGTTGTTGACCATCCTTCTACACACTTAGTCTTTTGTACCCTTTTACATTCCCGTCAAGACTAACCGCGCCGGACATATAGCAATGGAAAAAACAACGGAATCACTTTGCCCAGCGCTCTCGCCCAGGAAATGTCTATCCGGAAGGCATACGCGCACTCAGGTCCTTTAGACTATGCCTCAGTCGGTTATGTAGAGTTCCATGGTACTGGAACTCCCGCGGGAGATCCGATCGAAACAGCCGCCATTGGAAGCGTGTTTGGCAGCCACCGCGAGTGGCATGACCCATTGTATATCGGGTCTACCAAACCACAAGTTGGACATGGTGAGGCATGTTCTGCCATAACTAGTATCATGAAGGTCGTACTGGCAATGGAGAATGGAGTGATACCAGGGACTATTGGAGTCAAGAAGCTTAACCCTGCGTGTGAGTATATATCCTTGCTAAAATGGAGCTATTTTTGAAGGTACTTGGACAATGGAAGGACTGACGCTTACACAATTTCACGCCATAGTGGACTTGAAAGGAGGTGCCCTAGCGGTTGTCACGAAGAACACTCCTTGGCCGGAAGGGAAGGCAAGACGTGCATCTGTTAACTCATCTGGATATGGTGGAGCCAACGGGCATGTCGTCATTGACGGTGTAGATGAGTATTTCAAGAGCATCGGCATGCCCAACCCCTACCGCGAGACACCGACTACTGATCCCTACAGCACTATTGCACAGAAGAAGTTCTTATTACCCGTCACGGGGCATGATGAATACTCTATGCAGAAGAACATGGAAAACCTGATGGCGGTGCTAGACCGTCAGACCCACAACTTTCATGAGCTGTTGTATACGTTGGTTGCTCGTCGTACGCACTTCTCTCATCGTGCAATCATCCAAGCGGAGATCTGCGGCAAGAACATGCCCGTGACATTTGGTGAGCAAATGCTTGGCCGTGCAAATAGCAGGACCCCTGTTGTGGCATTTGCTTTCACGGGGCAGGGTGTTCAGTGGGCGGGCATGGGCCGTCAGCTGTTGGATTGTTACCCCTCGGTGCAACGAACATTCAAGAAACTGAACCTGGCCCTGTCGCACTTAAAACAACGCCCAACATGGACCCTTGAAGGTTAGTTTCCCTTTCGGAGCTTCTCTCTCCACATATTTGATTCAATGGGTACTAAAACCCTGCATTTTATAAAGATATTCTCTTGGAGCCAGAAGAAACAAGCAAGATCGGGGAAGTTTCTTTCTCGCAGCCTATATGCACCGCCGTTCAAATTGCAATCGTCGATCTGCTACGGGAGTGGGGGGTGGAGCCTGAAGCCACTATCGGACATTCATCCGGTGAACTTGCTGCTGCTTATGCGGCGAGACTGATCACTGCCGAAGATGCCATAATTTCTGCTTACCTGAGAGGCGTACACGCCACACTCACTCAGGCACCGGGAACCATGATGGCAGTGGCTCTAAGTGCGGAGGACGCCGAGAAACTCCTTGTGGAAAACGGCATTTCATCGACAGATGCAGTTGTCGCATGCATCAACTCCCCAAACAGTGTCACACTTAGCGGCAAGCCTGAGCCTATGGATGCCTTGCACAAACTACTGAAGCAACGCGAGATATTGTGCAAGAAATTACCCACTGGCGGGAAGGCCTACCACTCTCCGAGCATGAAGGAAGTTGGATCGGGATACAGTGAAGCCATCGCCGAGGCTACCACGCGCTCGAGGAGCGGCATCGTGGCTCTGGCAAACGATGACCAAAAGATGTCGACGCCTGTGATGATCTCATCAGTGACACTAGCGCATCTTCAACCAGGGGATATTGATGGGAGCTACTGGCAGAAGAACCTGGAAAGTCCTGTGCTTTTCCATCCCGCCATGGCCAAATTGCTTGGTCTGAAGCTCGGCCCAGACGAACGTCACGTTGATTGTGTTATTGAAATCGGGGTATGAAGATCTCTCTATTCTGGTCTGACTTCTTACTAACATATGTTACTTCTATCTAGCCCCATAGCGCACTCAAGGGCCCTATTAAACAGATCATCGCATCGCCTGAAGTTGCAGAGATCTGGAATGCAAGTCTGGGAATCGCGCCAAAAGTGAGCTATGAGCAGACACTCGAGCGTGGAAACGACGCCGAGAATGACATGATGCGACTTGCAACAAGTCTGTTTTTGAAAGGCTGCCCCATAAACCTGCTCCATGTCAATGGGCACACTGCCTACCGCCCATCCAATCCCATCATTGATCTGCCCAAGTACTCGTGGAATCACGAAACCCCACAGCCATTGATCGTTACTCGTTCTACTCGAGACTACAAGTTTGCCTCTCACCCTCGCCATGATCTGATAGGCAGTCGACTTCCGGGAGGAAATCGGATGGAGCCGGTCTGGAGAAATTATCTTCGCCTGGATGATGTCCCGTGGATTAAAGATCATGTCATTGGAAGTGCCATTATTGTGCCTGGTGCAGCATACCTAGCTATGGCCGTGGAAGCGGCGGCCCAGTTTGCTGAAGATACCATGCTCGGTAGCCCAGTATTTGACTTTGAAGATGCCAAATTCCACCTTCAAACTGTCACGATCAAGTCAGCGCTTGTGCTCCCTTCCAGCGGCACCGCCGATATCATGATCAACCTACGGCCTACCGACGCATCCGCTGCATCCAACCGATTTGAGTTCCGGATCTGCTCTGTCGCAGATGACAAGTGGACTGAACATGCACAAGGCATTGTTTCGTTCGAAATGGTCCATGGGGAGAAGACTAAAAAATCTGTCTTCAACAACGAGACTGAGGAGCCAGTCTTTGAGCAGACTTTTGGCAAAGATGCCTGGTATGAGCGACTGAAGTACCGTGGTTTCGATTTTGGACCGCTGTTTCGCGTGATTGACGAGATCGAGGTTCTTCCCTATGCATCTCGTGCTCGTGCCCGAGCGCCAATTCTCAAAACAGCCGAGAAAACCACCCCGTTCGAGTCTCGGTATGCCATTCACCCTCTGACTATTGACGCCGTACTTCAGGGCCGAGTCGCGTCCGTATACACCAGCCGCGCAGACCGAGAGGCGGCCACTCAGATCCCCGTCTTCATTGAGGAGATGACAATCAGCCCGTCCTCGTGGGCGAAGAATCAAACGGGCTTCATCGATAGTGTTGCGTGGACTGAAGGAGCCCGAAGCGGCGGGTCTCACTCAACACTCACTACAGAGAGCGGCTTCGAGATCATCGCAGCAAAGAATGTAAAATGGCGACAGTTCGAAAACCAAGGCAGCCAGGAGAAGATGAAGAAAGAAGGCGGACGAGAGCCATACTACCGCATGCAGTGGAAGCCAGACGTTGCCTTTCTGGACACAGATGGAGCTCATCGCCTTTATCATAGCGATTTCAAATCGCCGTCGGGATCGGCTTACTTGAACGAGGTGTACAACATCCGAACGCGCCTGGAGACAGTGACAGTTCTCTATGTTTGCGGGGCTCTCGAGGTTATGAATCAGGATCAACTCCCCACGGACCCGTCGCTGAAATGGGTTCATGGTTACTACAATTGGATGCGCCACGTGAAGACTGAAGCAACCGCTGGTCGCATGATATTGTGTGAGCCAGATGCCACAAGCCTTAATCCCGAGCAGCGACAAACGCGGATTGAGGAGCTTCTGTCAGAATTGCCGGAGGACTTTCCACAGTTGGAGTTCAACGCAATTGTCTACAAGAACATGCGGGAGATTCTCAACGGCACGGTGGCTGGAATTGATCTCGCGGTCAAGGCTGAAATCCTGGCTCGCGTATATGCCGATGGCTCCATTCATGACGCAGCACGCAAGAACCTGGCATCGGTGGTGGACATCCTGGCACATAAAAACCCCACCATGCGAGTGTTGGAGGTCGGGGCAGGCACAGGTAGCTGTACCAGCATTGCTCTTGACGTACTCAATGCCTACGATCGGGACATGCCTGGCCATCACGCCAAGCGTTATCACGACTATACCTTTACCGACATCTCACCAGCTTTCTTCGAGAAGGCCGAGGAGCTTTTCAGCGCCTATCCGCCCATGATATACAAGACCTTCGATTTGTCGGTTGACGCCGCTTCCCAGGGATTCGACCTTGGTCAGTACGACCTCATTCTGGCGTCCAATGTGATGCACGCCCCCGGAAATACCGACCAGCTACTGCGGAACTGCAGCCGCCTGCTCAAACCGGGCGGCAAGCTTGTAATGCTGGAAATCACGCAAACCGGCAGTCTCACTCCCGTGCAATTTGCCTTTGGCACATTGCCCAGCTTCTGGGAGTGTCTCGACGATGTCGACGCTGATCGGCCACTGGGACCTTTCCGGACCCTCCCATCTTGGGAGCAACAACTCAAGACCTCTGGGTTCACCGGTTTGGACATGGTTCTAACCGACTTTCCTGAGCCCTTGGCTCTGGAGAGTGTCATGGTGGCCAGTTCACTTGATGACTCGTCGAAGAGTTCTCTCGTGACAAGTGTTGATCAAGTTGTCATTGTAAGTTTCTTCCTACCAATCCTTCCATATGGCTCTTAGCGGGCTTCCCCTGGTTTTTCAACATATCAGCAGTTCCCTGATTGACGTCTCCACAGGTGCATTCCACAGCCCAATACGACCTAGCACAAGCTGTTGATAATCAAATCACTAATCAAGGAAGTCTCGGAAAAAACCGCATCATGCATTGCGATCTCCAATCAATTCCATCTCTGAATCTGATCGCGGGCAGCAAGAATATGTACATTGTGCTCGAAGAGATACAAGTCCCGGTGCTCATGGATATGCGACCGGAGCAGTTTGCCGGCCTGCAACAGCTCGTCTCATCGGCATCAAGCATCCTATGGGTGACCGGAGGGGATTTGATGGCGGGTAAGAGGCCGGCTCTCGCAATGGCCCATGGTATCAACACCGTGCTCATGAATGAGTACTCCACTAAGAACCTCAAATTTACTACTCTCGATATCGATGATGCAAATGCACCGAATATCGCAAAGTTCATTGCTGAAGTATGCACTGAGGTTGCGACAGCTTCGTCCAGAGCCAAATGTGAGACAGATTTCCTGCTCAAGGACGGCATACTTCATATTAGTCGTGTTGTACCCGATATGGAGCTGAACGAGGAGTTCACCCTCGACACTGGAGTTGGCAGATCTGAACAAGACTTCCCCACTTCTGGCAATGTTCAACTGGCTCTCGAAACCCCTGGTCTTTTGGACACGGTTTATTTTAGAGAAAGGCCGAGCTGCGACATTGAGCTTGGAGCGGACGAGGTTGAGATTGAGGTAAAGGCAGTTGGCCTGAACATGAAAGTACGTTTGCTGGATTTGTCATGGAGTAAATCTTACTAAATTGATTATCATAGGATTATGTCATTGCTATGGGCAATTTCGAAAGTGTCAAGTCGAGCAATGAGAGCACTGGCATTGTTTCCCGCGTCGGAGACAACGTCACCCACATCCGCCCTGGGGACAAGGTCATCTGCCTAGAACGTGGATACTATGACACATTCCTCCGCAGCCCTGCGCAGAAGTGTCTTCGACTCGACCAGGATGCTGATCTCATCGAGATGGCTACTGTCGGCATCGCCCATGGAACTGCACGGTACGCGCTGGACTACTTGGCACATCTAGAGCCCGGAGAAACGGTACTTATCCAGGCGGCTACCGGAGGATTAGGCTTAGCAGCCATCCAATACGCCAAATACGTGGGAGCTGAAATCTACGCCACGGTGGGAACACAGCGAAAGAAGGACTATCTGATCTCCGAGTGCGGTATTCCCGCAGATCACATCTTCTGGTCTCGAACGCTGCAGTTCAAGGATGATCTGCTCCAACAAACAGGAGGACGAGGTGTCGATGTCATCCTGTCGACAATCTCTGGACCTGGATTCCACTCAACCTTGAGCTGCCTGGCACCCTGTGGACGACTAGTTGATGTTGGGCGTGGTAACGTTCTGGACAAGGGAAATATGGGACTCTATGCATTTGACCAGAGCATTAGTCTCTTCTCCTTTGACCTCAACTTTGTGTTGGAGCAGAAGCCGAAAATCGCCGAGAGGTACGGAGAACTAAAATTAAGTCACTGAGCGACGTGCAGAGAACTTACTGATATCTATGGACAGGCTTCTGGCCGACACTATGAAGCTCTTGCGAAAGGGTAAGCTCCGACCGATAAGGCTGGATAGCACCTTCCATATCACCGAAATGGAAAAGGCTCTTCGGTACTTTGGCCAAGGACAACACATAGGCAAGGTGGTACTCACTTACGGTCCAACATCCAACAAAGTCATGCTGAAGGGTGCTCTTCGGCCTCGCGGTATCAATGGCAATAACTCATATCTGATGGTGGGATGCCATGGTGGGCTTGGGCACAGCATGGCTGACTCCATGATCGAGCGAGGCGCCAAGAATTTGGTGTTTTTGGGTAGATCAAGCGAGAGTAAGCCAGAAATTGCTTCGTTTTGCAAGAGGGCCCGTGAAAGCGGCGTGGATGTAGTGACGATTCAGGGCGATGTTTCAAAGATGGACGATGTTGAGCGAGCTGTGGCTCAGGCCCTTTCAATGGGACCTCTTAAAGGAGTCGTGCACGCGGCAATGGTGCTACAGGTGAGCTCGCACTTTCATTCGAGAAAAACCATGACGTTTGAATCTTGTTTTAACCTGACTATTTGCCAGGACGCGTTCTTCGAGTCTATGACCCTTGAACAATTCAATACTGCCGTCCGTCCCAAAGTCCACGGTGCCCTCAACCTCCACAATGCCACTCTCAACGTCAACGCAGACCTCGATTTCTTCTTCATGACCAGCTCTACGGTGACATACGTGGGTCACATTTCGCAGTCCAATTATGCTGCATCCAACGCGGTGCTGGACAACCTGGCACGCCAGCGCGTCCGCATGGGTCTTCCAGTGGCTACAGTTTCATTGGGACCAATCAAGGGCGTTGGCACGCTGAACCGCAAGCCTGAGTACGCCGAACACTTGCTGCGATCTGGTCTAATTGAAGCAGAGGAGTCAGAGTTCATCAGACACTTCGAGCGATTCACATACCCTCAGCCCGTTTCAAAGCATTTCGACAAGCTCACGCAGGGCCACATCCTCACTGGCGTCGAGTACTCTAAGCATGACCTCAGCATGGTGCAGGTCACACGCATTGAGCAGGATCGCCGCTCGGCACTCCTGGTGACGACGCTCGAGTCGCGTAAGTCGGCTAGCAACATCGGTGGAGTTATAGCTGATGCCAGTGGAGACGATCTTCTTCTCTCGAACATTCCGGAAGATCGTGACAAGGCTGTCATTGTACTGGCTGAGGCGGTCTCAAAGCGGCTTGCTAAGCTGATGTTCATTCCAATCGAAGAGATCGACATCAGTCGTCCCTTCTCACACTTTGGTATCGATAGTATGTCCGGGAGTGAGCTGATCCACTGGTTGAGTCAGAAGTTTGGTGTTGGAATGTCGTTCCTTCAATTGCTGGCTCCATCTTGCACGCCAAAAAGTCTTTCTGGGACTATCTTCGACACCCTCACGAAAACAAAGGCTGCCGTAGACGCAGGACAGCCTCAGCCTGTTGTGAATGGTACATCCGAGGCGGAATCCAACGGAGCTAATGAAACCAATGGAACCTATGCAACCAATGGAGATCATGGGAGAAGCCGTCTGAATGGTTCCAATGGCGTGGTTGATATTTCAACTTCACCCGAGATGGATAAGTTCTCCCAGGCAGTCAAGAGAGCAATTGTCGATCCGAAGCCCGTCATGCACTCTTATGTGTGTTCGGTTGTTAACGGCAAAGGTATGTATCCAAAATCGAAGGATTCCGGCCAGTTGAGCTTGTTAGATGGATATATATGCTAACGAGTACCACAGGAGAGCAGCTCTACTCGCTATGCGAGGGCACTTTGTCCCAGGAGTCCAACATCAAAGTCGACTTCGACTCTGTCTACGGAATGGCTTCCCTCTCAAAGCTAATGACTACTGTCGCCATCATGATTTGTGTCGAACGGGGGCAGATCTCCCTTGATGATGATGTAGCCCCGATTTTACCCGATCTATGCTCTCTCCCCATTCTTGATGGTGTCGATTCCGAGGGTCGATGCCTAACAAGACCTCGAACCAAGACCATCACCCTTCGATTGCTTATGAGTCACCAGAGCGGATGTGGCTACCACTCGACTCCTCCACTGGCAAGATGGGCGAGACAACACGGCAAGACGAATAGTGTATTTGATAGTGACTTTGTAAGCCCTTTCCTCTATGACATTCCTCGAATATCTGGAGCTACAACTAACATAATCTACCCAAACAGGAAGTCATGAAAACATTCCCTCTTCTCTTCGAACCCGGAGAAGGATGGATGTACGGCTCCGGCACCGATTGGGCAGGCGAGGCCATCGCACGGATTAACAACATCACCCTTGAAGAATTCATGCGAGTGAACCTCTGGGAGCCACTCGGTATGACGTCAACAAGCTTCCATCCTGAGAACCATCCCGGCATGATGGACAGGCTCGTAGCCCTATACGAGCGCACCGACGACCACGGCCTTGAACGTGGCGACTGGCTCTCACGCATTCCAGCGAGTCACGATTGCGGCGGCCACGGCCTCTGGTCGACACCCCACGACTGGTCCAAGTTACTTAGCATGATCCTCGCCGATGGCGGTTCAATTCTATCCAAGGCCAGTATCGACGAGATCTTCAAGTCGCAGACTGACGGCTCGAGTGATCTGCAAGATCTATTGACGGGGCCGCTTCGCGCATCCCTTCGCTCTACAGTCGATATGGATGCTGGACGTATTGAGATCGCGCTAGGAGGCCCGTTGTATATGGATGCTATCCCTGGGAAGCGCTCTGCTGGCACGCTTCAATGGGCTGGTAGGCCGAATTTGTTTTGGTGGATTGACCGGACGAAGGGTGTGGCCGCGACGACTTTTACGCAGGTTATCTCGCAGGCTGACCCAAGGTTCGAGGAGTTGACAAGCATATTTGAAAAGGCGGTTTACGCTGATTTTACCTGATTGCGAGGGTTGCTCACTTTCATACTCTGATGGTCTTCGATTTGGCTTGCGGATTCCGAGAGAAGTCAGTAGAGTCATCTAGTGTCTGTTCATAGGGACTATAATATGAAAAAGTTCGGAGACATAGTTCTTGGTCTTACATACTAGCCGTATCGGCGTGGCTATTGTTATGTGTATCCAATCCAGGATATCGTAGTGTGTCTTAAGCATTACAGACCAATCGGTTTGGAGATGCTCCGGAATTGAGACTATTGAAAATCTTTATCAATAATGTCTATAATATCCTGAATTCGAAATAAACCGCAGCAAATTCAGCCACACCATATTCGCTATGTTTATGCCTAGGAACAATATGCGGTGCTGTACGCTGGAGTCTACAAATTCTTAATTAGGAAGGCACCGTTGAGTGCACGATCAACAACAGAGCTTCTTCACCGTTGCACCTCGCTCTGATACTGCTAGTTTGCTTATTTTCAACAAGCTCCCGATCAATATCTCGCTATCAGGCTTCAAGCTCCCACTTTATCAACAATCACTCTACAGCACATCATCATGGCAGTCTCAGTCACACATAGCGCTTCCGGCCTCTTACTCGAACCTCTCCCAAATCTCGACATTCCCGCTCGCCGCACTGTCAGCCACGCGTTGCACCGATCAATTTCGTCGGAGCTCTGGGGCAATGGACCAACTTCAAGACAGAAGTCGCGAACACCTACAACAGCCAGACATGGAACCCGCGCGAAATAGCGTCCAGATTGACAGCCAACTTCCTCGCCGGTTCAGTCCACGAAGAGCAAGTTTTCGTGAGTGACGAGCGCGGTGTGCAAGGCAGACTCGAAGGGCGAGCAGGAATAGCTCTAGGAGCTGTCTTCGGGGCCCAGAACCATGATCTTAAGCCAGGTGCCTCTAAGGGTGCTTTGCCGCCGTATCCAGAATACAAAAAGGCCCCTGAATTTGTGCTTATGACCTCAACTCACGAAGCAAAGGTTGTGGGAGAAGTCAAGGTTCCCTGGATACGCGAGCACAACCGAAGGAAGTTGATCACTGAGTTTGAGTCTGGGGCTAAGCAAGATAATTTCCGGCACGTACTGGGTTAGTCTTATGAGCTATTGATAGGAATAAATATACACTGACGCGCATATGTAGGCCAAATTGCGACATGTTCGACTCACGCTTGAAGTATGGGTTCTTGACCACGTACGAGCATACGATTTTTCTTCGAAAGGAGGAAGTCGGCCGAGCTTGGGGACTGGAGTATTCTCCGGTGATTTACCACAGTGACAGAGGAAGTACTTCAGGCAGGATGGTGTCATTTTGTCAGAGTCTCTACCATATTGGATTATTAGCCCTCGCGGACTCGAATTTTGACACTAGCACAGGCATGCGGAACCAGAAGTGGACGGCTCCCTTATAAAAGGCCACAGTCTTGTCACCGAATTCAACATAATAAGAGGACTAACAAACAATCTTGCTTCCTTCTCAACTACCATTTCCAGCGTGAAGTATCTTCATACCAGTCACTATCACGTTCATCCGTAGAGGGGTCCGGCTTGGCGAGATCGAAATGCGCAATCCAGTTGGCACCCCACACAATCGGACGTTCGGGCCTGCCAGCCTTCTCAAAGGGTCCGATAAAGTAGCTATATGGAGTAAATTAGTAAGTTCGTCACCTTGTCGTTGGGATAGTATAGGAATAACGTACAGTTTTTGTGTTTCCTGGTGCCAAACTAGGCTGTTTGCCCCGCACACAAGGGGGAACCACCCGTTCTCATGCAGCTTACTACATAGTCGACAATGATTAGATCCAGTATCAAATGCAGAAGAAACATCAAACTTACGGTAGAGCCTTAAGAAAAGCCAAGCGAACCTGCTCCCTTTCGGAGCTCTCAAGTGCCCAAAATGGGTCAGCGCCATTTTCGTCTCCGAGGCGCAGCCCTGGGACGATCTCCCACACAAGCCAGACAATGAACCCACCCGGAACTAGCCCCGAGCAATCCTGTTTATCGGTCTTGTATCCGAGAAGCTTTGGTGTGTCACTCGAGCCCTTTTCAGTGAGGTCCCGGTAGGCGATCAATTCTGGGGGGTTGTATGTTGTGGCTTGTCGGCTTCTGGTATCCGCATCATCCATTTCAGTCTTCCGATGGGGAACTTGAATGTAGATGCGCATCAAGGCTTTCTTAGTCCGGGCTCTGGGATCGCAGCCTAGGTATTTAGCCGAGGCGAAAGAACGGAAGCCATACTCATCGTTTTCCTCCTCGTTAACCTGGTAGTCATGCTCGTTCAGCTTCTCAAGAATCTTCCACCGGGAAGGGACGGGTTGGTCAAGGGTGATGATAGTTCCAAGGTCAGGACCCTTACGGAACCAGGCTGAGTATGAGGACGACATTGGAGTTGCTTTGGATGCTTTGGAGATGGGTTCGTTGATGTGAGGCTCTTATGTGGGGCAGACTGGCAGCTGCCAGCTGCCAGCTACAGCGCCTTGCGCTAGCCGTATTGGGAGGTGGATACCTGGTGGCTAAATTGCGTAAAATTCCAGGCCGACAATCAAGCTATCTACGATGGTTGCATAGGGGGATTACTACCATGGGTTATGGTATATTTATCTTCCTGCACGAGCCCGCCTATGGCTAGTATCTATCCGTCACGGCGATTGGTCTTAATTTGCACAATGTTCTTGCCTGGATGAAGAATCGACCATTTTTATCCTGTCGTGTTTCGATGTTTTACATTGTCACTGTTATTCTCTGTTGGCCGTATTGGGTTGTCGAGATCTGTGCTAATTTCACTTACTTCAACATTACTAATAATCTGTTTTCATACGACTCATCCGCTTGAGCCAATTTTCAGGTCAGAGAGAGTGATTATCTTACAATCCGTTCAAGAGTTTCCCGACACACACTAGTTTTTAGCTCGCTTTTATAGAACGCGTCCCAACCCCCCATTCTATTTCTTTTTACCTACACAACCATAGAACGCTCCTTTGGCACAGTTATTAGTGGTAACCGAAGACGAAAGGCAGAACTATCGCCTGAGCAGCGCGCTGCTATCGTATCCTAGCATAAGAGTTGGTACACGCCTACTAAGCTAGCGCGCGAATTCGACTGCGCACGCAGTACAATTTATGATTCGCTTGAACGCTTCAAACAGCACAACACCGTTGAAACCCTACCTCGCAATGGGCGCCCTACCAAGATTAGCCCTCGCGCCTGTACGCTAGATATAGTAAGTAGCCCGTCAGAATCCTGGCTAGAGCACCTAGCGCTTCGGTCGCAGACACCCAATCCGCTATGCACATCTACTGTTCGGTCAATTCTTATCACATACGGATTCGCAAACGCCGTGCGAGGAAGCGAACAGGTCCCTTTAACAGTCAATGGTGCACGCGCGCGTTACCGATTTGCGCTTCGATAGCTACGCTATCGCACGTGGGACCGCTGGATATTCTCGGACGAATGTTCCGTCGAAAGGCACTCTAAGACTATCGGTTCGAGTAGCCGCTAGGTCTGGCGGTTTACCTCAGAAGCCTATAGACGTGATCTTATGAATATTGTGCCTCACGTACGCAATACATCATAGATGTTTAGGCGGCTATCTACGTTGGCAGCCGCTCAGATTTAGTGGTTGTAGAGCATGATAAATCGGTAGCGAGGAACGGCTATACAAGCTTTCATCAATCAAAGCCTCCCAGAATTCCGGAGTAGCCCTGACTTCAGTATCGGCATCGGAACCACCCCGGTCTATCTTATCATAACACCAAACCTCATCAACATGGATCGTTATGGGATTGGCCTGAGTGCCTCGAGAGCTCAGCTGGCCGCGCTAAACCCAACCAGGCGCGCTATACCGCATCGCGTAATTCAAAGGTGCTTCGGGATACGGAGGACTGTAGTTAACTTGAGCCCAACCAAACGGATAACCGCCATGCAGGCCGCGGTTCAGTATATACCACCGCGACCCAATCCTAAGTTGGACGAGTTCTCGAACGGACCAGCAGACGCAGTAAGGGTTTTATAGATCGATCGTCAATTTAGCGACACGCCCGGTGAGTCTTCCAATCAGGCATAAGCTGTCAGGCCGCAACGCATCCTTCCCAATTTTTATCTGTGCGCGATGAATCATATCCTGGCGCTTTTTTGCTTGCCCTCCCTTGATCCCTTTTTCGTTTTCCTTTTCTTACGAACAGGATTCGATTGATCGATCTTCTGCAGCGTCTTTTGCTGCAGCGTCATTCGCCATAGTCGATTCTCTCTTCTCTGTGAGACATTGAAGCCTTGCAGTGGATCAGCGCATCACGCCCGCCAGCAACAGCCTTTTTTTTTCTCGGTACTTTTTCTCCTTGGGATGACTTGACCCTGGAGACTTGGGATGAACGAGATCAAAAGTGTTTGATGTCAAGTCGATTTCACCGACATCGATACTATCATTTTTTCTATTTTAGAGTCCTGTTGTGCACCGCCTTTTTCCCATGCTGGTCTTGTCACGGACCAGCCCCCCAGCCTCCGCGCCCATTGCAACCCGACGTTGTGTGACACGCCGGATTGAATCTTGATCCAGACTCACACAAAAAGCCCTCGTCTCCTTGAAATTTCTTGTGGAAGGAGGCCTTGAGAGTCCAGCGAAAAAGGTGAACATTCAGTTTAGAGGACGACCAGGAATCAGAAACTACAGAACAAGCGAGACCAAAGAAAATCCACGCCAACAACCTCAATTCCCGTGCGTTGGGGCCAGTGCAGGTACAACGAGCAATTTGTTTTCCTCTCGCTTCTTTCTAGCCTTTCTCTCCTTAACCTCGCAACTAGGAGCCGGGTTCGAATCGACTCGATTCTTATGGCCATCGGCGTTCTGGCCGGCAGGGTGTTCGAGTCGCTTTTCGCACGACTGAGCGACTGCGTGCCGAATGGCCATCTCGCTTGCCAACAGCTCCTATAGCCCGACGCGGCTGGGTCTCCCTCTGGACGAAAAGGGGCCTCAACAAAAGCAGAGTATGTGGCATCGTTTGGGCCTGCGACGATGGCTGGGCCGCGACGATCGAGACCCGTCGCCCGACAGGGCCGAGAGGAGACAATCTTCTCCCCTATTCCCCCACAATCACCACCACTCCCACCATAACCAACATAACCACCATAACCACCATAACCACCGCGCCTCCTCTGCCGACAATTTCCCGCGCGCCAAGCAGGATAACTTGACCCGCCGTATATCTCGCAAAGTCGGCGTAGGCCTCCCCCGATCAACCAACAAACGCCAGGATCTCGAGCATCGAGACCGCCTCGCTCCCGCAGAGCCTGATCATCGCCGTGCCCAGTCCGCCGACCGCCACCCGTTGAGCGTCCAAAGAACCAGAACCCAGTCTCCACCACCAGCCGTGGGCCCGCGACTCTCCGCACCAGAGGTTCAGTGGCTCGGCCCGACACTCGCAACCACGGTCGACGACGACGCCGCCGAGACGAATGATGAAAGCGATCTCCAAGCTGGCTGGGAGAATCCTTCGTACCCGGACGTGACAATCGCTCCCTCGGAGATCGAGACCGACCTAGGACCGGAGACTGAAAGGGAGACACGGGCGCCGGTGCCGGCATCGGGCCCCCTGCAGGACGATCTCGAGATGGAGTTGGAACAGCGGTGGATTTTGAACCTGAGCATGCATTTCCGGGACAACTCAGGTCGGGAGAAATTCTTCGTCACCTACGCCGAAACCCCCACAAAATGGCGGCGGGTCACGATATCGATGGATTACCGCGGCGCCCCGCCCGACTCTTTGGAGCGAGATCTGGAGGAATTGCGGTACCAACGCGACAAGTGCGCCCGAATATACGAGTCGATTCGGGAATCTCTCGCCGAAATCCAATTTTACGATACCGTCACAAATCTCAAGGTGGAGACCCTTGAGGGCCGCCTCCACGTCCATGTTACAGAGGATGTCAACGAGATAATACCCTATCCGCCAATCGCCAGTATACGTCATCTAAGAGGCGCCCGATGCGTACCTGAACATCTCCTCCACTTTGACTCCCATCTGTCTGGATTTGTCTACAAGGTCCAACTGGGTGGACGCCCCTATATCAAGAAAGAAATACCAGGTCCGGACACGGTGGACGAGTTTCTATATGAAATCAATGCCCTTCATGCCCTCAATGGTGCACCGAACGTGATTCGTGTGGAGGGCATCGTGGTTGACGATCAGCAAGAGGTGGTCAAGGGCCTGCTGATCAGCTACGCGGAGCAAGGCGCACTCGTTGATATGCTCTACGAGCAGCGTGGACAGATCTCATTTGCCAGGCGAGAACGGTGGGCCAAACAGATCGTTCAGGGTCTTTGCGAAATTCACGAATCAGGCTATGTCCAAGGTGACTTTACCTTGTCGAATATCGTGGTCGATGCAGATGACGACGCACATATCATCGACATCAACCGCAGGGGCTGCCCGGTTGGCTGGGAGCCGCCAGAAATTGCCGCAAAGATCGAGAGCAACCAGCGAATATCTATGTACATTGGAGTGAAGACGGATCTTTACCAGTTAGGCATGACGCTATGGGCATTGGCCACGGGGGAAGATGAACCCGAACGACAACCTCGTCCGTTGGTCCTGGGATATGACGTGGATGTGCCGGACTACTATCGACGTCTCGTCGACATTTGCCTAAGCCCGATGCCCCGACACCGACTAGGGGCAAAAGAGCTTCTCCATTTCTTCCCACCAGATCTTTTGTTACGACGAGCTCGCCCTATTAGCCGGGTTGCCCCTCAGGAGTACACCTCTGCGCCTTTCATCCCCACGAGAAACGGATTCCTTCCTCTGGCTCCTGTAGAATCACCACATCAATATCGCCGCAAGGATTCTTATGAGCAGCAGCCACCAAAACCGCAGGGCGAAAGTCGGCCGCAGTCTTTGCTTGCAGAGAATCGTGACGAAGGAAAACGATCAACCATCACCCTCGCTGATTCAACCGCAGACACCGACTTTGCCCCTCGCCACTCCTCTGCCTCTACCTTGAACCATGACGAAGCTCAAAGTACTGCCCAGTGTTGGGATAGCAGCCGATACTCTTTTGACGATTCAAGAACAGAACCAACCCCCGATCAGAAGGTGCAAAATGCAGTGCCTGTCTTCTGGGCCAACAACATGGACAATGGAACTCGCGCCAATATAGGGGAACAACCATCGCCACTAGATCCAACTAAGAGCGAGGACAATTCGGCTCCCGCTCAGGGCCAACCCCTAAGTATACCTGAGGAATCAAGCGTTCCGGTTCAGTCGACCTCCGAAACAATGCCCGATGTCGGCAATGTATCTCCACCCGCTCGGAAACAAGTCAGCTTCAAATCCCCTACAGGCCAGGATTCCCATTCGACGGCCTCGCTCCTCCTTTCGGCACTCCCGATCAACCCTGCCCACAACATTTCGAAGCACAAATCCTTGCCATCTATTCGAAAGAAGGCACAGACATATGATGAGGAAAGTGACCTTGGATCCGTATCTTCCCTGGCCGAGTCCCGGCTACCCATCAATCCTGCACTTGGGCTTTCTCAGCGCAGGTCGCTCCCAGCTATTCCACGCAGCCCTCAACCACAAACACCCGCCACCGCTGCGGCCGAGTCCGAGTTCATCCGTCAGACGCTCATCACCTTCATCTCTGAATCCCAACTCCCCATCAACCCCGCCTTCAGCGAGAGAATTGCCAATCTCCCTTGACCAAAGCCTACCTTTCAATTCAGAGCAATGCTATCCTTCTAGCGACCTGCTCCAACAACGCGATCCAGAATCTTTTCAGCCCCTATCTTTCTATAACGGGGCTCAGTGCTCGATACCCACTTCGTTTCCTTTCTCGCTTGTATAGTTGCCACCTTGTCATTGACTCGATGTCTTTTCAGCTCTTTATCAAGGTGTACGCACCGTTTGCGCAAGCTTGCGAACCCTTGACGTCTACAAAAGTCTTTCTTTTCCTCTTGCATTCTTCTCATGACTCTGATTTAATACACCTTTTGCAATGTCGTTTCTCGTCGTTTCGATGCAATTTACATTTGCGTTTCCGGCTTCTACACGGAGGGTTTCTCGTTCTTTTCTGGCGTTGAAGCGGATGCTCTTGATGTACTTTGGCCTTTTTTCCTGTCTATTTGGCTGATATGGATGTATTATTTATCTGTCGATTGTCTACAATGCATAGTTCTGAACATGATTTGATTCCTACCTATTTTGTTCACCTCCCATGAACGAACGACTCAAAGCTATCCCTCCAGGGATCTACAGTCGGTCCTAACCCTCGACCGATCAGTACAATCTTGCACTGGGCTGGAGATGGTTTTCCGTCCTCGCTCTGGGTAGGCTCGGAATCTCGAATCTCGAAGACATCCCGGACAGCTTGGATGATCTTGCTGGAGCCATCCTCGAGTCGTAGAATGCCTTTAAGGCGATGAATTTCGAAACTGCCGGGGTGGGATTCAGATAATGAATCGACTGGCGCGGGTAATGTTGATTCCCACAGAACAGACTGTAGCCATGAGTCGACTCGTGGTACCTCGTTGGCGGAGATTTGTGGTGTCACAACTGCAATGGTTGAAATGGCCTGTAGCGACGAGTCAACACATTAATGCCCTGAGAAAACGCAATGAATCAAGTAACCATACCGGGTCAATATGACTATGTCCCTTCTTGCTGAAATCCAAATCGTCGAGGTGATCATACGCATGCAAATCCAGCACCACGCCTTCAATCTGCGGCGTCCGACTGTGATCCGTTACATGGATCTTGGCCACGCTATTGATAGCCGATATCCGGTCCTGAACGACTTCTAGCTCCTCGGGCGTAACCAGATCGGCCTTATTGAGGATAATAACATCCGCATGCGAGACCTGCATATGCGCCATGGATAGCACAGGGCCAGAACCGTGGTCGTGATTTTCGCTATGAGAGCTTGCTTGTTCTTCCGGCGTGGGCTCGTCCAGCAGATGGAGGATGTTCTTTGCGTCGACGAGCGTGACAATGCCGTCCAGATAGATGGAGCTGCCTAGTCCCTCGTCCATCCAGAAGACGGGGGCAATGTTTCCTGGATCTGCGAGGCCGGTCGTCTCGAGTAGGATATAGTCGAATGTGCCTCTGCGCTCCATGAGGGACTCTAGGGCCATTACGCCGGTGTCTCTGGTTCGGGTGTCAGTTCAGCAATCCAGCTTGGACCGGACTCCAAGAGACGTACTTCACCGAGCAGCAAATGCAGCCATTCCCGACTTCCATCCACTCGGTAACCTCCTGGCCGCCTTGGTTGACTGTCAACGGCTTCTCAATGTCCGAAGCTGGGGAGGAAGCATGTCAGATTGAGCTAGACGTCTTTGGCCATAAACTTAGCATTCTTACAGTCACCAAATTCTAACTCCAGGTTAGTATAGATCTTTTTCCAGCTTGGGCGGTCTATTACGAACCATTCATAATCACAGCAATCTTCTTTCCATGCTTTTCTGTCAAAATATAATTTAATAAGGTTGTTTTTCCAGCTCCGAGATATCCTGCCGAGCCATATTTAGTGTTTTGCTCTCTTGTCTTCGAGCAATTTCTTACCTGTAACTAGGGTGATGGGAACTCGAGGTGTCGGCTCCTCTTCTATGGCGCCGTGTTGGTCAGACGGCATTGCGAACACGTCCACCAGCTCTGGAGGCGCATCGTCATCTTCTATATTGGTGGACATGACCGCAGACAGAGCTGTTGTAGATTAGAACGGTTCTCTATCAGGCCGATGGAAGCCGCATGGAAACTACGCCGCATGACGTTGTCGCCCAAGGCGGAGATTAGGGCTTAGGGCACTGATAGTCATTTGTTTTGTTGCCCAGGGCGCTTATCTACGAATACTCCGTACATCTTCAGGACAACGGGGCAACCGAGTATGCTTGCCCATCCATCGCCTCTCTGATCGACTCACCTAGTCGCGGAGCTCCTTTCCACTCTTTTTCATAGTCGCCAATCACCTTCCTTTCTTCTCGCCTTTTCTCTTCAGCTCTTCCCTCCTTTCCGTTACGCGCGATGACTGCCCCGGGAGTCTCCCCGTCTAGCTCCCCCCGACTTCCCAGTCCGCCCCCATTCACGGAGGTCCAGATCGGCCCTCAGTCGCCTTCGGTTGGCGAGAACTTTGGGAAAGATGCGGAGCAGCTCCTCGGAGGTGCAGCTGGTGAGGATGAGGGTCCAACGCGCCGTATCCGCCCCGGTACCAAGGCCGCCGACATGGCGTTCGGCCCGCCGCTGGTTCCTCTATCGCAGGTTTGTATGCCCGGTGCTGAAGCTAAATTTTGGAATTCTTGCTAACAGTACTAGCTTGATTCACCCTTCCAGCTCCAGGAACATCTCAAAGCGCTCTACCATCATTTCACCAAGCCCGAAGGATCAGACACGGTGGTCCCAATCACTCGTCAAGTCGCAATCCAGCTCGCAACGCCCCCAGATGGAGTTGACCGATCACTCTGGCTGTACGAATTATGCCGCTTCTTAACCATGAAAGTGAACAATCTCATCATCGCCTTCTTTGCCGAGAACCCGCCCTGCTCGTCCCAAACCTGCCCGGAGATGCGAGCTTCGGAATGGCAATACCTCTGCGCCGTGCACGACCCGCCCAAGTCATGCTGCGCCATTGACTATTGCTGCCATACTCTCGACTGGGCCCACAACACCCTCACCTCCCCCAAGTATTTCCCCAGCCGCCTCACGCTAGGCGCCGAGGGCTCCAGTGGGCCTCAGGCTAGCATGCGCCACTTGACCAACATCTTCCGCCGTCTCTACCGTATCTTTGCGCACGCTTGGTTCCAACACCGCGATGTCTTCTGGACAGTGGAAGGGCATGATGGACTTTATATTTTCTTCAAGACCGTCTGCGACATGTTCGCTCTTATTCCGGAGGACAACTACACGATTCCCCAGGAAGCGGAGGGCCCGGATGCTATTCAACCCCACGTGGAGGAGGCTGTGGATAACAAGCGGTTGACGATCCTACGCAAGGAGAATGAAGAGCCCCTTGGTTCTGGTGTGGAGGGCATGGATCCAGCAATCAGCACCGGCGCTACCACCCGTCGCCACAAACACAGCCCATCAACCGGATCAAGGGTGAGCACAATCACGGAAAGTGCTGAAGACGAATCACCCCAGGTCTCTGCACCCCTACGGGAAGTCCTGCTGGAGGAGGCCCAATCCGAGTTACGGGAGGGGACACTTTTGGAAGAGGCAAAGGATATACCGTCAGAAACTGCAGCGCCAACCGCTGCTACTGAGACGGCCGAGGAAGCTGTGCCAGCTGCAGGGGCTTCCCATGAGCCTGAACACTCTACAGAGGAAGTTCCAACCCCAGAAGAAACACCAAAGGAAGAGCAAAGGAACGCCCAGGAAAGTCAGAATGAAGCCGAATCTCAAAACACCAAGGATCCATCTCCTGCGAGCGATGTGACTGCCTCCTCTGCTGAACAAAAGACAGAACCACAGCAGGAGCCCAAGTCTGAGCCTGAGACCGAGAAAAAGGCAGAGTCATAAAGGCTTGCAAGCTCTCATCATGTCTTTTCCTTCTTGTCACCACTAATGTCTTACTACACACGCCCATGATCTCCTTGGCGTTATGCATGTCATTATTTTTTTGTAATATAGCTCAGGATACTATTTATGGTCAATGCCAATGATACCCATTTTCCTGGAATTGCTACCTGCGTTTCAGCGGGAGAGCGTTAGGAACCTAAGTGTAGGCATCGGTGCCCACAAGTCAACGATGGAATTTCATAGATCGGCCAAGAGATAGGGAGATAAAATCAGGTACGCGCCTTCCACACTGTTGATCATCACTGATAAGAAGCTTATCTCCGCAGCTGGTCAACCTGATCTCCGCCATCACCACCTCTCTCCGCCTTTCACGCCACCGCCTTTCTACGAACGGACATTTGCTTGCCAACCTTCAAGAATGTCCTCGGTCAAGAGCGCTTCGGCGCCAATCTACTTTGGCACGTTCCTGGTGACCCCGCAGGTAATTCTCCCCATCTAGCATCTTGATTGCTAGCCAAAGACTCGAGAAACTAACCCAATGTTACCTACCAACACAGGTCTTCCATCAGACACCTCTCTCCTTTGCGCTCGTGAACCTGAAACCCATTCTGCCAGGCCATGTCCTCGTCTCACCCCGCCGCGTCGTCCCCCGCGTCGCAGACCTCACCCCCGCCGAGACAAGCGACCTCTTCCTGACCGTCCGGCGTGTCGGCCGTATGATCGAGCGGCTCTACGGCGCCACAAGCCTCAACATTGCCGTGCAGGACGGCGTCCATGCGGGCCAGAGCGTGCCCCATGTCCACGCACATATCATCCCCCGCAAGCCTGCGGATCTCGACCGTATCGATGCTGTCTACGACATGTTGGATGGAGATGAGGGGGATGTGGCCAAGGCGCAGCGCGAGGCGCAGACGGGTCGCCTTGTGGGGTCGGAACGAGATAAGAATCGCCCCCGATTCCCTGTTGTGGACAATGAGGAGCGGAAGCCTCGTACCGCGGAGGAGATGAAGGCTGAGGCGGAGATGCTACAGCGCGAGATGGAGAAGGAGGCTCTGGACTAGGAGGCCGGGGTGCTCGTTTGATCTGTCTGTGCCTGTGCCGGGGCTGCTCCGGGGCGCGCAAATCATGTAACTACCTACGACGGAATGACCATACAGGATACATAGGGCAATTCAATAAGTGTATTTGCTCGTTCAAACCCGAAATCGCCATGCAGTCGTACATCATCAAACGTCTGTCTTCGTAAGGAACACGCCCCAATTCGTTCCAACTCTATGGTATTTTAGGGAACCCCCAAAGAATGATAGACCAGAACAAGAAAATGCCCGGTTCTGGAATCCGAAAATTGCCAGAATTCACTCTCGCCCAGTCAGATAGGCTCACCCACACTTCGGGCGCTCTGCAAGAACCTGCTGAGCCCAGACCTTGATCTCCGGTAGTTGCACGCGGTTGGCGACCCGCGTAAACTCAGACAAGTCGACCTTGTGAACGCGCTCGTACTCCACCATCTGGAGGAGCAGTTCCATCTTATCAATATCGTGCACAAACTGCGCCTCAAGCGTCACATTGTCCTCATACTCCTGGAAAACGCGCTTGATCTCCTGAGCCGACAACGCGCCGCCGGGGATCTTGCCCAACAGCGTCTCGGTAATATAGTCCATAACTTCGGCTTCACGGCGCGCCTTCTCGGGCTTGGTCACATTGTCGACCGGGGTGATATCGCCGACGAGGGCTTCGGCCATGTCGTGCACCAGAGCCATCTTGGTGCAGTGCGGGATGTTGAGTTTGGAGGCCAGCTCCGGAGGGGCAAACATCGTCATGATCGACATGCGATACATGTGGTCGGAGATGGATTCGCCATTGATGCCGAATCGGCGCCAGCCTTCGCGCTTTGTGGTCTTCAGGCGCTCAAGGAGGTGGAAGAAGGGAATGGGCGTGGTGGTGTTCTCCTCTGGAGGGTGGGGGAGGGTAGACAGCACTAGGGAAGATAAGAGATCAGTCCCAGCCACGATTCTCGATAAGACACAGGGACTACTCACCTGTCTGTGGGGTCCATTGGGGAGTGTTGGATCCCATTGTGGAGGAGAGGAGGGGAGAGGGGCGATTGGATTTGAATGAGAAAGGAGGTAAAGAGGAAGAGCCAAAAGAGAAACAAACCCAAGGCCGATACTGGCGGGACGGGACTGATAGGCGCAGCAGCAAACAGTGCAAACTCCCCTTATCAACTCAAACTGTTGACATTCCGCGATCGACTCCGGAGTAAATACTTCCAGTTGGGAAACTAGAACTACGCTCTCCTCATTCGCTCGCAAGCTACATGGCTGCCCCGAGGCCCGCTCGGCCAAAACCCCTGGACTGGTCGGGCCCATCGCATCTGGCCATCTTTATCCGCAACTTGAAGCTTCTTCATCTGGACCAGCGGGAAGACTGGCCATGTATCACTATTCGCGCCTTGTCTTCGTCGTCGCAGAATCAGCGCCAGCGCATTCGCCTGATAGAATGGTCTCTATATTACCTGTTTACGATTTGGGACCCCGAGGCTGCTCAAAATGTACTTCATCTTATTCTTCATTAGAATGCCAGAATACTAATCCAGCGCAGAAACTCCGTCCCTTTTTCCCACCGCTAGAACCTCTGCAATCGGTCAACCTCCGCGCAGCTCTCTTCCGAGCCCTGACGGAATTGAAGAAAAATGGCGACCTCGGACGAGAAACGATCCTTCGCAAGACGATGCTGGACGACTGCAAAGGCGAAAAGTTCGACGAACTCCTTGCGGTCTTCTCCACGGCTGTCCTGCGGAAGCTTGTGGCCGCGTCGGCATCGGAGATGCTCTGGAATCCCGTCATGACATTATCTACTGCCTCGTCCATTTCGCCGACGGACTACCAGAACATGATACCATTGATCCTTGCACACCAAGCTTCCCTCAATGCGACGGGAGATCGCCGCTCGCGAATCCAGGAGACATATGGGCAGTTCTCGCGGCTGCTTGATGAGAAGAAAGTTGAGCTCGCAGATCGGGCCAACAACGTCTACAAACAAACGCAAGAACTGCATGGCATTGATTCGGATGCATTGGCGCGCGAGCTGCGAACGAATTGGCTGGGCAGTGAGGAATGGGCAACCGCTCTTCTAAATGGCGGGTGCCAAAGCAGCACCGACGCTTTTCTAGAGCTTCCGTTTTCCAAGGCGTGGAAGCAAGCTACGGACTCGACAGTGGATGATCTCGGCAGTGGAGTCAAATCGGACCTTGTGGTGGATCTAGAAGCTCGATTGCTGCGACTACGGGGTCGGCTGCGCACGTGGCATGAGTACAGTGACTCTCTTCGCAAAGAGCGCGATCAGAGTGACCTTCCGACCAGCTCCACCTCCCAAAGGTCCCGTCTGGTATTCCGAGATCATCAGTCATTGACGGTAGCAAGTATATCCAAAGTGGTCCGAGAATCAGCAGACCGAGGCAGAGTCCTGAACGAGGTCGATCTTTCGTTTATGTCGAGTGTCAACCAGGCCATCACACGCGTGAACGGCAAGTCTCATGTCGAAAAGGTTCAGCCACCTTCAGTGAGCTTTTCAGAGGCTGGGCTTTCCCCAGCCTCGGCGGCGATTAACCATCCCCAACCGACGAGTCCATTGGCAACGGAGGAAAAACAATCCCCCCAACCTTCAACACGCACTTCTCCAGAAATACCAACCGAGCCACAAGCAGAGCCTGGTCATTGCTCACCTTCGATTGTCCGTCTGCCTCCTGATCATCATTCCGAGTCCGAGGAAGAACCAGACCCAGAGCCCGCTAAACCCTCAACTTACACTCTTGTCGAACGCACCCGCAAGTCCATGTCCCTCATTCCACCCCTCCCAACCCACGAAGCCCAACCCCCCAAACGCCGTGGTCCACGCCCATCGTTCCCAGTGAACCAATTCGAAACCCCACGCAAACCCTCCCGTCCAAACATCACCCGCTCTTCCAAGCCACAGGATAAACTCTTCGAAGAAGATGCCGATTATGCTAGCGTCTTTAAATCACGGCCCCGTGTCGCTCACAGTCCTATCTCGTCACCGGCTGTGCATTTTAGTCCCTCGGTGGACGAGGATGATGGGTTTGATTTGGAGTATGATGAGGCGGACACGAGGGATATGGATTCGCCTTTGGTCAACTCGCGGTTCCGGGGGTGAGGGAGCTCAAGGTTCATCTTTGAACTTGTTTGATCTGATCCATGAAGTGGAAGGCTGTACATAGGACACTTCTATCTTGATTACTTCCCCTTCTATGCCTGCGCAGTACACTATCCAGGTTCAAGGCTAGTACTCGTACTTTTCGGGAACAGTGTGGCCTGTGGTAACGTCTAGCATCAGGCCTAGAAATTTGAAAGACTCGCTGGTTGAAAACCGAAATGGGCAGAGCCCCGTTAGCTCCAAATGTTTGGCTCGTGTATTCCCGTGCCGATCTATACATAACTCATGACTTTGTAAGAAATAATGCTTAAAGTACAATTCGAGGTAGCCGTTCACTCGTAGCAACGGCACGGCATCTTATCCAAGTCAACCGGGGCCATACTCGGACCCCGAGTCGGGATCATACGGGTCCTCATTCATGTCTTCCGCACTTGAAAGGTCATCATCTTCCTCATCAGAAAGACGGGTAGGAACTGTGCGCCGTCGCACATCGTGATGTTGCTCAACAATCAAGCCATCATCCGCGTCCGCATCGGCTTCACCAGGAAGCAGAAAGCCACCACCGTGGTCAAACGCGTTATGAGAAGACTCTTCATCCTCGAAGGGATGCTGGTCTTCTTCGAACACGGTCTCGAGGCTAATTTCAGGCTCTGGCTCCTCAGGAAGCCGCTGATCCTTCTTCTTCTTCTTCCGCGTCGCGAAGGGATTATACGAGTCCCGCTCACGATCCTCGGCATTATCAAACCCGCCATACTCCTCCTGAACGCGCTCAGTAATACGCAATCCGAATAAGAATTTCCGCCACGTCTGTAAAATACGTTTCTCAGCCTTGAGTTCCTCACGCTTCCGTTTCTCTTCGGCGTCAATACGCCACGCATCACGGAGTAGATCTTCATTCTCGGCTGCAATCACAACACCCTGGATAACGGGGACGGCCATCTTCGAGCCAAACTCAAAGCCGGTGACTGCCTCTGCGTAATCGATGCCGAGTTTCTTGCACAGGCGCACAGTACCCGGGAGCGGGACGTGGGCGGCGCCTTGGGGGACCATGCTCGGTACGAAGCAGTCGATGTTCCCGTAGTCGTTTTTGGGGATAATGCCGTCGACGATGGGAGGTGGGATGATGAATTCTGTCTGGTTGCGGGCATACAGGCCCTGCATGGGCTTTTCGCCTGTCTCCCGCTGTAGCTCGTCTACCTCGCGCTTGCGCCGGAGGGTCACGGATCGAATGGGAACTCGTTTCAGGGGGACTGCACCCGGCAGGATCTGTCGCCCTTCTTTGTGCCAACTCTCTGCTGACATGCATTTTACGACGTCTGCTCTGCGATATACAGGCTCCTTCTTGGCTTTGTCGCCTTTTCCAGAAGTGAAGATGCGAACGGACTCCGCGCCGGGAACGAGCGCCTCCTCGCGGCGGAGAAACCGTTCTAGGACGAACTCGGCGGATTGGCGGAGACTCTGCAGGGTATCTATGGTCTGGTCTGTCTTCTTCTTTTCAGGTTGCTTTCGTTGGAGATCTTTTGCTTCTTCAAGCTCGTCGACTTTGGTTCGCCAGTGCGGAGGTTTTCCATATGGACGCATGATGACCCTGAACCAGTCAAACTCGTGATACTCGCCTCGACGACCTGGTATAGGGTATTTTTTCACGGGCATGCGGACGCCCTTGGTTTTCCCAGGCCAGGTTCGCCTCTTGAGGTACCGGGTTGTCACGTCTTTGGCAGTGCCATCGGCTGAGTATGCGACCACGTAGCATATCACCTGCTTGGCGTGATCGGCTTTGGCACCGCGCGGTTCAAAAGCTGCTTGGAGCTCCGGTGTTGGGGCCACTGGGTTTGGGAGAACGAGAGGGTCGACCGAAATGATTTCGTGGGTGACCGGGGATGCCACCTCAGTCCAGTATATGGGGAATGGCAGATCCTTATCGTACTGGGGTCTGCCCTTTCTTGACGGGTGTTGTTCCTCCTCGAGGCTTAAATCAACTTCGGACTCCTCGGACTCGTTCTCTGGGTCAGACTTCGCCTCCGCCTTGGACGGTGTATAAGTCTCTGCTTTGGTCCAGCCAAAACCTAGTGGCTGTAGACTTGTCACAAGCCTGGCCTCGACTTCCAAAGCTCGAATGAGAGCCGTGAAGAGCTGGGCACCCACGTCTCGAGAGCCTTCCATACGCTCTGCCGCGGATCGAAACGCATCCCTATCCGGGATACGCTCGCCGTGACGACTCGGGTCATGCTCTCCCTTCTTGAAGTCCTTGATGACCGCCTCAAGTGAGGCAATAGGGCGATAGCCATGTTTTCGCAGACCGGGGGCGGTAATGCGAAACTGCTTCCTCCAGTACGCCACCAAGATCTTAAGAAGTCCAATTAATGGATCACCACGGCTCATATCTGGCTGACCCGGCTCCAAGCGCTGGGAATCAGCACTCCAATCCTTATTCTTCCGCGCCTGTTTGCCTTTCTTTTTGCCCCTTGGCGGCTGCGGCTTTGGTTCGGGTAGTTCCAACCCCGATGCGACTCGCCATTTCTTGACTTCTTTCTGAATACCCTCCGGAAGCTTTTCACGTAATATCTCATGGACCTTTGTGTCATTCACCCAGGCGTTGCGAATGGAATTGTGGAAGAGCAAGCACTGAACGTGCATGGAATGGGACAGGGTGCGGATCTGGCGTTCGATATTGCTGGGCCCTTTCTTGTCGTCCAGAAGCTCTGGTATATGTGCTTCATGCCTTTCCAGGGTCAACTCTAGATCTCGGAGCTCAGGTAGGGGCGCAGCGACGACAGGTGTCGTTGCGCTGGTAGTGTTGGTGTCGAGAGCATCCTCCCAGTCGATATCCTCGTCATCCTCGTCGTCGTCATCAGAGTCAGCTGCACGAAGTCCTTGCGGAGTCTCAATCTCCGTTTCGGGAGCATCGCTCAGAGATGACTCGGAGTCGGAGTCGAAATCATTGATAACGGGGGAAGGCGCGGCTGGTTTGGGCTGGGCCTGGCGCTTGGCTGGGGGCGGGTCCGCGGAAGAGACGCGCTTGCGGGGGACGAACGGCGGCATGCGCGGGATGCAAATTGGTTGACGAGGGGGGCGCTTGAGAGAGATACAGTGAAGGCTCAGGTGGGGGCGTAGTTCAGTTTTGGAAAGGCGTCGTTGAAAGTAAGAGTCGCCGATCGCCGGTGGAAGGAGATGCGCGATGAGCCAAAGAAGGGCGAGGATGACGCTGTCGGCGGATGCCGAGGTCTCGCTCACTTTCTGCGAACGAGAAGAACCTGGACTTGTTTGACGACGTTGACAGAGTTTACCACGTTCTACAAAGTAGAAACGATAATTGCTACTTTCATCTACGACGTTTTTACTTCCTCCCTTTCTTGCTCTGGAAGATTTCCGCCAAATGGAGGCTGTCAAGCGATTCTTCTCTTCCCCGCGCTTTGCCGTGGCGGGCGCCAGCAACGACCCGGCCAAGTTTGGCTTCAAGAGTCGGTCTCCCACCAGGATTGTCTACTTTGAAATTTGGTACATGGACTAACTCACATTCTCCAGTCCTCGCATGGTATCACCAACACTCGCTGCCGGTGACCCCATTGAACCCGCGAGCACCGCAGATCAACCTCCCCTCGCGTGCGTACGACACTGTCCCTTCACCGAGCAAGCTGCCCTCGCCCACCCAGACCTCGCTGTCTGTCGTCACTCCTCCCCCGGTGACCCTCCAGGTGTTGCAAGAAGCGCATTCTGTTGGAATCCCTGCCGTCTGGCTGCAACCGGGCACCTTTGACGATGCCGTACTGGACTATGCCCACGGACACTTTGAGGCGGTGATTGCGGGCGATGGTGGAGCTGGCGGGGAGGGTTGGTGTGTGCTGGTCGATGGTGACGAGGGACTCGAGGCTGCTGGAGTTCAGTGGACCGTCCAGCGACTGTGATAGAATGGGATGGATGGAACAGGAAGCGAGAGAAACAAGACGGTGAATAAGGGTCCTAATCTGATCTGTGGATGTCGGTAGCTGTGAGGGGGCACAGCAGCTAGTGAGGGTGTCTCAGATTGCGATCGAGTATACTTGTTGTTAATTACTTGCCTACTCAGAAAGTGACTCTGATAATTCAGTCCTTCCAACACGTACAGTATCTTTTCAATCAGTATCATTCCCTCGTCGCTCGGGCTACGGGCCCGACCCTTAGGCCCGGCCCATTTCTTGGCGGGCTTTAGGCTTAGGGGGTAAGCCCGGCCCGTGGGCCGGGCTTCGGGCCTAAGGGTCGGGACCGTTTCGGGCTTTTTCAAGGCCTAGTAATGCGCTCTTAGGGATCTCTACTATTGCTACATAAATTAAGAAGCTTGAGAAACTTCGGTTAGAGCTAAAGAAATACTAGTAAAACGTAGTTAACCTTAAGCTATAATAAAGTACTAAACTAAGAACTTGAGATTGCAAGGACGTTATAGGTTACTCCTCTACTTTCTTAGGCCCTTTACGTTTATAGAGGCTATTAGTACCTAAGTTTACTATCTAAGTCTATCTAAATAGACGTAATGGACGAGAGGGACTAGGAGTTGATTATAGTTCACCGTGATGCGATCCACGAATCTCGCGATCTTTGCGACACGATGATGCAATCTATATGAGATAAAGACACGGCGGGAAGCCGAAATGTGCCCAGCGGGCAGCTGCTCAGTTGTGACACGCTCCTTCCCTACACAAGGTCTTTAACACCGTATTCCCTACCCTTTTCTTCCCTTATCCCTCACTTCTGTCCCCTTGCCATCGCCATGCCTACTCTTGCCTTAACTCGCTCGAGCACCTCATCGAGGACTGTGGTCTCCGCAGATCGGTTCAAAATACAGCCACAGTTTGAGGAGGCTATTCGCAATACTCTTCGCGAGGCCAAGGGCTTTCATGAACTCGTGATTACCAACGTGCCGCCAGGGTGGGAGGATTTCCTCTGGGAAGTTGAGGAGGATCTCCCTTCTATTCGTAAAACCTATGACCCAGACACCCGTTGTTTGCGTCTCAAAATCATGCCAACTTATGCCCATAATTGCATTGCTGAATGGATTTCAGCCTCAATTTCCAGAGCCTGCGCGATAGGTTTCCTAAACCTAGCAGAGCTAGACCTTCTCCTTCTACAGCAAGGCACAAGTGCGTTTAGCTAACGACCTTGATCATACCCTTACTAAAAACTATATCTAAAGCACTATCATTCACAAATGGTGGACCAGATCGCGGTCTCCGAAAGGAACCAGATGCTCTTCTCCATACCCCATCGCAGCCCTTTCCAACTCTTGTCGCAGAGGTTGGATGGAGCGAGTCATATAATGACCTACTTGATGACATGAATCGGTTACTCATTCGTGGTAACGGGGCGATCAAAATCGTTATTCTTGTTAAGTGGACGAAGCATACAAATAACGTAGTCAGCGGAGTCCTCGAACTTTACAGAAATAACCGCCAAGGGATCCCAAGACGCACGCAGACTGAAATTATTTTCCCTATGCCTGCTGGTGACCCGCCTCAGCCACTTGACATTCGACGTTGCGACCTGTACCCTGTCCAGTCTCCTCGCAATCCAAACGAGAGTTTTCCTCTAGTAATCAGCCGCTTACGCTATCACGCTCGGATCAGTCTTGCGAGGGAGGGCTACGTGCCTGCCTAGCTGCTAAGTTTGTCTCTGTATCATTCTGGCTTTGTCGCACTCTGGCTATGTCTCTCTGAACCCGGTGTAAGGGTAGCTATCATCGGTTGCATTGATTATGATAATCAATACTATGGAGCAAGAACGTACCCACGCCGAGTACATTGACAAGAATGAAAGTAAAACAAGGACGACAAAAGTACACCTCATCCATATAGGTATACAGCTGATCCTGTCCACACTTTCACAGAATGAATCATAGATTTTAGTTCCATATCCCTTAGGCTCTCTGACTCAGAGTTGTTCTTAGGTAGTTATCTTCAAGTCCAACTGGGATGGCAGTCTTGTTGTTAATTACTTGCTAACTTAGAAAGTGACTCTAATGATTCAGTCCTTCAAACACTTGCAGTATCTTTTCAGTCAGTATCATTCCCTCGTTGCTCCGTCGAGTAGTACAAAGTCGTCTCCATCGAGTAAGCTTCGCCCAATGACGCTTTGTTGTTGGAGCAAACACAACACTAAACTCACCAGCCCCATCCGAGTTCCCAACCTCGTTACTTTCTCTCTTTTCTTCTTCAGCCTGTCCTCGTGTCTTCCATCCGATCTTGTATTTTTTCCCCTTCTTCTCGATCCTCCTACTATATTACTACCCTATACACTTCTTGTCCCGAAACCCTCTTTCACTTCCTCCCACCTCCCTCCCCAAACATGCCGGACATGCCGGCTCTCTTCCACCAGTCGGCTTCCCCACCCAAAGTCGACCTCGCCAGCGCCAACTCGCAATTCTTCCAAGTCCCCTCGTCTGCATCCGCCTCGTCTTCCCTCTACTCGCTATCCGTCAGTCGCAAGCGACAACGTCGTGACACCGAAAAACTATCCAACAAATTCGAGGCCTCGTCCGAAGTGGCCTCCGCCTCGCCGCTGCTCCAAGCTGACTACCGCAAAACAAGCGGTCACGATGGGTTTCTCCACGCGGCAGACCTCGACTACCGTCCCAACCGATATCGCGAGTCATTTCTACCACCCTCGCTCGACAACAGCGTCGCCTCGATAGATCCGGACGTCTACGGAACGAGCCGCAAGCGCAGTCGACGCGACTCGATCCTCACAACACCCTGTGCTAACGATGCCAGCCCTAATTCAGAGCGCATCGGCTGGGGACGAACTGTGATCAACGTAGTAGGAAAGGTTCTCGATCTATGCTGGTCGGGTGCGTTCCGAGGCTTTTACGCAGGCGGAGGACAAGGCTACGACATGCAGGCTGGCTCACCAGCACCGTTCAATCCCAGTTGGGAGGCAGGACCGAGTGCAGCGGAAAAAGACCGTATCTTTCAAACTCCAATCCCCGGCCAGTTTCCCGACGAGGATCTCGATCGCAACTGGGTCGTTATACCCTCCGACCCGACCGATCCCTTCGTGGGCGATGCCGCCAGCAGTCCATCCGCGCGCGCTCGTCGCATTCACCAAGCATCCAGTCCCCGCCGACGGCCAGTAATGCCGAAACTACACAAGCGAACTAATTCTGCAGTGCGGCCCTCGACGCCCACCAGGCATCAGGGCCTGCCTTCACCTCGGTTGAGAGATGGGCCTGGTTCAGCTGAGATGCAACGATACGCGGCACAGATCCGCCGGAGGGAACGCGAAGAAGATGCCAGCATCAAGCGCCTGAATCGGCAACTCCAGGCAATGATTCGGGAAGGTAAACAGGCATTAGATGCGACGGTGGAGGTGGACGATTTGGACATGGACTTTGACTGAGGGGAATTCGGACTGTGGCATTGGCGTCATTGTTCCACCCTCTCTGTCTCTTGTTTCTTCTCACTCTGTCTGGTCTGACACGACTTTCTTTCTTTGTACTTCTGACGATTCGATACCCCAAACGCGCTGGTTGACTGGCTTTTGAGGCCAAGTCTAACTGGTTGGACGCTCGTGACGACTTTATGATCTCGGTGTTTTTGCTTTTCTTGCTTTCCTTCAAAACGCTTGACAAGTTGGACAAGCTTGGTTACTTGAACTGGCGTTGATGTTACAATTCAAGGGCATGACATGCTTCCAGAATGCATTACCAATTCAGATGTCCTCTTTCATCCGAAACAAGTGACATTGTAACCGAAAAATCAATAAATACAGCATTGACTCTGAACGACATCCTTGATTTCACACTGACACCTTCCAATTAACCTGGGAATTTGAGCTAATCTCATGGACAACAACACCTTTACGTCGCGACGGGACCTTCCTAGTTACCAGCAGGAGCAGCACCGTTAAGACCACCAGGCGCGAGCGCCTTAGCGATCTTTCCCAAAATACCACCATTAAGCAGAGCTTCCGGCAGGGTAGCGCCCTGGATAGGCTGCTCATCACGGGCCTCAACAGATACATCACGGCGGCCGTTTATCTAAACGCCAGTCAGCTTCCTGTTCATGTTCGTAAGGAGATATGTCAACTTACAGGCATGATACCAACACCGTGGTGCGCGCCACCAACAAGACCACCCAGACCGCTCTGGCTGAAAATTTCCTTCAGCGGGTCCTCAGTTGTCTTCTTGTTGTCCTGGGCGGGCTTCTGCTCATTCTTGCCCTTGTCACCTTCCTTGGTTTTTTGCGCCTTCTCGGCCTGCTGCTCCTCTGTCAGCTCCTGCGGGGTCTTCAGGAGCTGGTCGAAGAAGCCACGGCGAGCCTGTCGAAATATTAGCATCATCTCTCAGCTTGCTTTAAAGACGTCGAGCAAAGGGAACGAGGTGATGACATACAATGGTCTCCGGAGCTTCCACTTCGTCCAGGGCGTTGCCCAAGCCCAGTGGGAGATTCGATGCGGCACCCTCGACTTCGCTCAGAATCTAGATGACGGATGTTATGATCACCTCCTCAATACTGCATGACAGATGCGGACTTACATCGGTGTTGCGAGGAGAATTTTCATAATCATTGTCCTCTGGCTCAGAATTATCCTGGCGGCGACGGTGGCTAATAGTCTCGGGCTGTCGTGATATTGTGAGCAGTGTGCATCTGCGTTGATTTGCGGGCTACTTACGCTTCCGGAGGTGAGATCCTTGAGCAGAGACAGTACGTCGAGGCTCTCGGGCTTGGCCTGGTTGTCACGCTTTGCAGCATGGTTCTTCTGGCCCTGCGAGTATGGTGAGTATGTGGTGTGGTATGAATCTTTCATTGTGGACGTACTCCGAGAAGGCTGCCAATCAGGGGCAGACTACCGAGCTCGCTGGTCAGG
>JAXQJV010000035.1:0-43792 GCA_037042255.1 Penicillium sp. PG106-07D | reverse complement strand
ATGCATCTTGAAAATGGAGACTACCTTGCGCCTCCGGGGGTCTCCCAATCCATGCAACGGCCAAGAACACCTACCCCAAGTCAAATCCGCTCTTCTCATGAATCGAAGATTGCACCTAGTGGAGCCTATTCGGAAACAAACTTCGATGCGCATGACTATTCGGATTCATTCTCCCTCGAAGGCGATATTCCCCTCGTCAAAATAACAGGCACTAGCGACTCGTCACGGAAAGGCTCCATTACGACCCAGGATTACCTCAACGAGGCTACCAAGGTCATGGATTTGATTCGTTCCAAAGGTCGGTCAGCAGCAGGGTTGACAAGTGTGCAGGAGTCTGACCCGGGTAGCGAGGATGGAGATCTCAGCTACGAAGATGAATCCACGCGAGAGGCTTTCTCTCGTCCCCCAAGCCGGGACGGGACTGATTTGCGAAAGCAGCGCGAGCCGAAAGAGCTGAACCCTCAGATCCTGAACTACTTGAAAAAATATCAAGAGAGAGAAGATCTGGAATTCGGCGCAATCGAGTCCGCCATGTCTCTGAGAGTGGAGGGTCAGCTCAAGCCAGCCAGCCAGCTATCCCGAGGACTGGTACCTGAGCAGAGGAAGCGAAAGACTAGCGGATCGATCCAAGACGTGGCGGAAGATATCGCTCATGATCTAATGACGATCAACACCCAGATGTCTGGATTTAGCGTTCGCTCTGTCCCTACTGGATCTTCGCAGAACTCTCAAGCAAAGGGGATGTTGTCATCGGATCTGGTCTCGCATTTAATTCCAGAACAGATCAACGGGTTTGTCTATGATCGATCGAAACATCAGTGGGTGAAGGGCGATGGAGAACTGCTGGAACCTGAAACCGTTCAACAAGACGATCCCGATGACCCTTTCCAAGACATTCCAGACTTGAGTGTGGATGAGCTTCAGGAAATGATGCGAGTCCGTGGCCTCACCTCTCCTGCGAAGAGTCGGGCTGCGGATCAGCAGAATCAGCGCGGACCACCCAGTGCCAGCGCCTCGCCCGCGAAACCTGATCAGCGACCTCATTCTGGGGATGGATCTGTCAACGCAAGCTCTGTGCAGTCTCGGAATACACCCTTGACATCGAACTCAGGCACCCGAGCTACGTCTTGGGGGACGGAAGAGGTACCCGAGAAGAGTCAGGTTCCGGGCAAGTCCTCTCTTCGAGGTGCTGCTGGAACAGCCTCTGAACAACAGCCGAAAAAGCCGCGCATTGCGACAATCTCCTTCTCATCGCCTCTTGTTTCACACGTTGCGTATCGTAATGATCCGAACGAATCAGACCCAAGTGCCCAGCAAGGGGATTCTGACCATGAATCTTCCGGCCCGACCGATCAAAAGGGTAGCGCACGCTCTTCGGTGCCCCCAAGAGCTCGCGAAACCTCGGTTGCCGGTCTGCCCTTCGTTCGTCGACCTGTGTCGAGGATTGACGAGCGTAATGAGGACGGTGGAGACGATCTCAGTCTGGTTCGTCTGAATGATTCCCCGACTACTGAGAACGCCGCCGGCGCGACTGTTATCGAGCAATCCCTAGTTCCCCTCCTTTCCCCCGAGCAAGAAAATAGCTACAGCTTCCACCTCAGTCCCTTGGCAGATTTCTCCGTCAACCAACCAGATCGTCCCTTGAACCTCGAAATGAGCTATGTGGCCCAGAGAACGAATCCGACCTCGCTGAGACAAGTACATGGAACTTTTGCACTTGCAACGGAAGACTTGATCAAGCACATCACAGATGTGGAGCCGTATGAGCCATATTGGGAACATGTTCGTCGCTTGGTTCTACGACAGAAGGGACTGATCACCTTGCACAAGCTGAGTCACTTTTGTCCCCGTCTCGAGGATCTTGACGTTTCCAACAATGATATTGGTCAACTGAGTGGCGTTCCCTCGAGCCTCCGAACTCTCAAAATCCCCAGGAATTGCCTCTCCAACCTCACTCCATGGAGCCACCTGACCAATCTGCAATACTTGGACATTTCTGGAAACGACATCGAGACCCTGGACGGCTTCTCCAGTCTCATTCACCTCAGAGAGCTGAAGGCGAATGATAATCAAATCCGCAACATTGACGGTATCATGGAGCTCAATGGGTTGTTGAGCTTAAAACTGAGTAATAACTCGATGACGGCTGTGGACTTTGAGGGGACCGAATTGTGAGTTGGGCGCTAATCTGCGATTTAAATGCAAATGCTAATAGGCTGTAATTGAAGGACTCGACTTCGGGATCTCGACTTGAGTCACAACTGTTTGACATCTGTCCGCAACATTGAATGGCTTCCATCCCTTGCGACTCTTGATCTTAGTGCCAATCAGCTCACTCGATTTGAGTCTCCAAGTTCGCTTATTAGCCTACGTGCGCTCAAACTGTCCGCAAATCGATTGGACGTTCTTGACGTTCAAAACTTCTCGTCCGTGAGCCTCCTCTATCTCGATCAGAATTGCCTGTCTGCCGTTGCAGGTCTGGAGCATTGCACCAATCTAGATGTTCTCTCGGTCCGCGAGCAAACGCCAGCCACTCGAGACGATCCCGATTTTGCTCTGAACATTGATTTGGGTCTGGTGAAGGACATTCGAAAAGTCTTCCTGTCATCCAACAAGCTTTCGGATGGTTCTCTTACCCCATGTACCCCTCTCCTACGACTTCAACTTCTCGATGTCGCTGCTTGCGCGATAAGGACCCTCCCCGCCGAATTCGCCTCACGCTTCCCTAACCTCAAGGTATTGAACATGAATTTCAACTCTGTCGCGGAGTTGGAGCCCTTGGTTGGCATGAATTGCTTGACCAGGCTGAGCGTGGCTGGAAATCGACTCGCACGGATGCGCCGTGTCTGTCAAATATTGAGTCGTCTTGGAAGAACAAGCAAAGGAAGCCCTTGTTCCCTCCGCAAGCTTGATATGCGGGGCAATCCTCTTACTATCGGTTTTTACCCTCCCGCTCTCACGGGGAATGGATCAAATGCGGACGGCAAGAAATTGAAGGATCAAGCCAACGCAATCATTCCGCAGCAAGACAATCGCCGGGAGCTATCTGACGCTCTCGCTGATCTCGATCAGAACGACCATGTCGCTCATGCAGTAACCTGGGATGAGGGATCGAAGCCTGATCGAGATGTAGGAGTCAACGATCCATTCACTCTCCCACCAGCAGATCCACGGGCAGACGAGAAATACCTTCTTCACCTTGATCGTGCTACTCGCATGCGCCGAAGCGTCCTGGAGCTGCTTCTTTATGCTGGTACCAGCGGATCATTGCACAATCTCGACGGATTGGAGCTGCGACCATCATTGGGCGAAGACAACCCAGACATGGGCCAAGCCTGGAAAAGATTGGAGGAGCTGGGCGTCCTTCGCCGAAAGGCAATCACGAACAAGGATTAGAGGCTTGGATTGAACTTGCATCTTATGGCATTGGAAGGGGCTGGATCTGTGTTTAAACATTCTTGGCAGCGGGTATGGTGTAATTATCTTTCTTTTGGGCTAGGCTGGGTCGGACGTGGTCGCATTCTGGTGTTTGGTGTCTTCCCACACAACATGTGCATGATCGCATTACTGGAGTTTGATTTTTCTTGGACGCTCCGTCGTGAGCCTCGTATACTAGCGACAGCGTTTCATCATTTCAATTGACAGACTTTTTGAGTCCACGGCTCCGAGCTTCGACCGTAGTGAACAGGAAGCAAGTTCTGGGGGACTCGGTGATGGAGCTACCCCACCTGTAAAATACTAGGATCCCTTTGAGTACGTGTGGCAGTATAGGCTTTGACTAATGATAGAATAGAGCAGTTATACATGGCCTGCAATGTATGATTGCTACTAATGAAACTACAGAAGTGTCGCCGCTCTGTCCTTTTCCCCTGATCCAAGGCCAGGGCTGCAGGCAGAAATGAAAGAGGAAAGAGCCTCTGATCTACAGAATTTGAAATTTTTATTGGCTTGGAGGGGAGCGGAAGAGCCTACCTAGTGGACAGACTGGACAGACTGGACAGACTGGATACTAGATAAGAGGTTCTATAACACAGTCCCGCTGGAGTGGTAAGGGAACGGCCCGGCTGACCCGGCGTGTTGGGTTCTGGGCTCCATCTACGCTCCATCAACACGGACTTGGGACAAGCGTTCATCTCCTGTCGAGGCTCCTATTGCTCGGGGAATCATGAAGATGCATGGTGTTGCATAAGCGTGTTTCGCCCCATCAAGGAAGATTTTCATTTGCCGGGGATATCGCCGCAATATTGCATTAGGCAAGAGTCTGTAAAAAAATGCGCTTACTAGGCCTATTCGAGCATGCCCATTTAGTGAGATTGGGTCCGGGGAAGTGTTGTAGGTTGTGTTGGCCTTGCAGGATTGTTCGTGCGTCCGGCCCTCTGGGACTCTGAGTTAAGTGCAGATTTTCTATCAGTTTTGCACAGTGAATGCCTCTCTCTGCTACTTCACGCTTCCGTCCGGTTCCTCCGAACATGGCTTCTTTTGGGACTTATCTTTCTATTATCACATATTACATTTATAAAATTCTTTTCCAAGGATGATCTGTCATCTTCGCTTGTGAGGATCCCTGTCAACATCTTCCAGCCCGCCATTATATGTCTTTGCCTCGTACATATAAGAATATCAGGCCCCTCGAATCTGGAAATGGCAGTGACAACTTCTCCAGTCAGCAGTCATCATTATTACTGCTGCTTACTGAGAGATGTCCTTGTTCTTGTACGGCGCGGTTTTCGTCGTTGTGGTCATCGTCATGTTGGCCCTGCGGGGACGCCAATCAATAACATCTCTAGACGACTCGGAAGTAAGACTAGATGATCACGGTTACTCCTCGTCGAACCCAGGATGCATACTAATTCCAGTTGTACTATATAGAATACTTCAATAGCAACCCTTCTACCTCAACATACCTCCGTCCCCGATGGACTATGCCGACGCAGGCCATACAAGTGTTAGTGGATACAGATCGATGGCTGCGGTAGTACCAAGTGGGCGTTTCTGACGATCTTCAGACCAAGATGATTAATCTCCGGCTGAATGCTCATCATTAAACATCAAGATATCTTCGATTGAATGCTGGCAGAACATGTGAGGGTATAAGATTGAGGGCAGAGGCTGTGCCAAAGACCGACACTGTCCACGGGCGCACCTGGAATTGACAGCAAAAGTATTTCATTCTCTGATTAGACATTGCGTCGTAGGTGTTCAAAGTCTCCATGTTGAACATCGCATATATACCTATTTTGTTTTCTTTGTTTGAAGTCCACTATGTACACCCCCTAAGGTTCTCTAAGGTTCTTATACAGATGACATTCATCATTCATTGACAGACTCGCGCTTTTTCTGCAATCAGCTTGCTTGCACGGCGCCTTCCGTAGCATGGAAATTCCCTCGCTCTCTCGTATTCACATTAGCAAATCGAGCCGTAAGCTCAATCTCCTGCTGCTTCATCCTCTTCTTCCACTTGTTATCCCGAGCCCGACAGCCACACCAAATGCAGCATGACAACGTCGCCACTCCAATGAGAGGAAGGCCGATGACAAGGAAGTAGAACAGACCTTGCAAATTCCGCCCATCCGGCGTCTCGATACTGTCACTGCCGTACCTGTCGTACTTGCCGGCTGCAATATTCTCGCCAGGCTTCCATGTCGGAACGAGCATGCTATGTGTCAACAGTGGGAGTGAAGGGGTCATGGTATAAGTGTCTGACGCAGCCCATTGAACTGTGTATGGTTGATGCGCAATAATCCCGCTTGTAAATATCGGCAGGCTCTGGCTGGTATTTGCTTGTCCTATCGTGGGTGTGATGGTCGTGGGCATGCTTTCGTTGAAAGTCTTGTAGCATCCATAGTCCAGCCCGGGAATAGTGTAAGAGCCAGTCCAGGTGTATCCGCTGCGCTGACATGTTAATAAATTTTGTTTAAACGCCCGGTCGCAGATTTGATATTGACTTGCCTTGCACAACAATAGGCCAACGAGAAGGTAGTCGTTATAAACGTGTTGTACTCGGTGATAGGAATATGCGAAACGCTCTGCTGCAAATCGTAGTATACCCAATTACTCGGACATATAGCCGGACTGAACGTGAATGGCCTTGAGGTGTTGACATTCCATCCATCCGGCTGACAAGATGAGAAGTTGGGGTCGGCCGTGTTTGAGATCAGCATTGTCAAGGGGCTTGTTGTGCCATTCGTCTGTACTAAGGTGGTTTTCATTTTCCAGAATGACCCGCATGAAGTCGGCTGTACAAATGGTGTTGTCATTGCCGATAAGCTGGCCGAGCGCGTTGATGACGACGTACGAGTGCGTGAAGTAGATGACATGATGCACGTATAAGCAGATTTGATGACTATGTGATAAAGGGGGTAATCTCATTGATCTTTTTCGAGAGGCCAGAGCAAGTAACCCTGGAGAAAGTCAAAGAAAAATCCAATTCAAAAGGCATGGCCGACAGGCAGGAAGAAGTGCTACTAGCCTATCTATGCATCTTACGGTAAAGGCAGCCATGATCACATAAAAATTAAGACGCTAAAGCCCGCCAAGACGAGCCTCCTTCCGTGCGCTTTGAGACCCAACCTGTCAGACGACGAGACTACCTTCGGCTATACTCGCGCACGAGCTCTTAGTCCGACCAGAGTGTCTAGTGTTCGTCCTGTCAAGGTGACGACTGCGAGCCTGTGCCCGCCTGCAAAGAGGAACGTCTGGGGTTCACACTACAGTGAGCAACATGTCAGACATGGCGAGCGCGAAAACGGCCCCCAATCTAGCTTACCTTGTCTTGTCTCTGGATCAAGCCTCCACTAGGCGGCCATCCTACTCAAAAACATCCTCCACCGCATCAAGAAGCTCCTTCTCCCATTCCCGATCACTCATAATCCGATACTCAACAACCCCCAATCCCGAAACTACAATCCAGTCTAGAAGCTCCGGATCCGCATTCACATAGATCGAGAAAGCCCAACTCTTCCCTTTCTTCGACGACGAGCCCCACAAGGACGATTTCGCCTTGTGATCTGCTGTCTTCAACTTGTCGAACCGGGCTAGCACGGTCTTATTGGAATCCAGGAGTTTGTACTTCTTGTCGTGTAGATCGCTCTCTTTCCAGGAGAGGGTGCCGTAGCGTGGGTGGGTGAATTGGTGGGAGCTCGAGAGGAAATCTGGACGTTTCATTTTGAGGTCTGTTTGATTATGGATTGAGAGGGTGATTTTGGAGGACATGGAGGAGAGGGTTATGGTGCCGATTGGGGATTTGGTCTGTTGAGGCGGAGTGGGCGTTGGGTATTGGTGGTATTGTTGTAGTTGATGGTGATATTCAGTGGAGTACGAGTAGTTTGGTTGATGTTGCGGTTGCGGTTGTCCTTGTTGGTATGGGTATGGATATGGATATGGTTTGGGTGGTGCTGGCGGTGCGTATGGATAGCCATATTGGTTCGGAAGTGGAGGAGGAGGTGGAGGGAGCTGTTGTGGAGCTGAATATGCAGACTGCACACGAGAGATGGTGAGGTTGGGCTCTGAATTCGACGCCAGAACTTCATAGACAGGAGTCGCGGTGCCATCCCCACGTTGGAGAGAGACAGTGAAGGTGTTGTTTGATCTGGCTCGTTGATACGAGAGGATTTGGACAGACTGATCCATTTTCGTGTGGATTATTCGGTTGACCTGAATGTCTTGTTAGCGATTTTCTTACGAGTTGACCTGGGCCGTGAGCGAGATTTAATCCAACTACGGGGTGCTTCAAACCAGTGCAATCATATGATGCCTGATGGTATCCATGGGTGGGGGGTTATTCAGCTGGACTTGAGGACCTCTCGAGGCTTGGCTCGGCGTAATTGGACTGCTTCAAGGCAACGATTACTTGGAAATACGAGGTCCACGTGTAGAATGGCGCAGTCAATTCTAGAGAGTCCTACGAAGAGGCGCAGTCGATCTGCTACCCCGTTACATGGTCCTCGCAGTACAACGCTGTCAGGTGTCCTGCAAAGGCTGGAAGTATCAAAAAGCTGTTTGTGGAGCAAAAGAGCTTCTTTGGCTGATTTAGTGAATTGTAAAAATTGATACAAAAATAATTGGATTAATTGGTAATAAAGAATAAAAAATTAGGTGGCTCAGTGAATGTGATTATGTGTGCCCTCTGCGTCCCCTCGTCGGGTCGAGCCTCATCTTTCGTGAGTGTCACAGAAAGTATCGATTATTTGCCTGGAAGCAGGATCTGCTTCTCCTTCTTGATCTGGCGAATGACTTCGATGTCAACCTTCAGTACATTCGCGACAGTATCGGCTGGAGTCAGAGCGAGCCACTGAGCAAGCGAGATATCCGCGACACGGTCGCTCTTGTACAACTCGATCCAGATAAGCTTCTCTGTCTCGGAGGTGTTCTCGATGTAGTGCCCTGGAAGAACGTCAGCATCACCTTTTTGAACTTCATGTACGATCACTTACCACTGTTGTCAGGGAAGACGGCCGTGTCTCCTGCAGTAAAGTCGAAAGTGCGAGCCTTGGAGTCGCCAATGAAAACAGTTGCCCGAGCGTTACCGTGGTGGAAGTAGAGCCACTCCTCAGCCTGGGTACATGTACGTGTCAGTTTTCAGTTCACGCTTGATCAGGCGAAAAACCAGCTTACATTAGGGTGCCAGTGGAGTTCACGCAGGCCCTTGGGCTCAAGTTCGACGACGGCGGCTGCGATGGTTTTTGAGATTGGGAAGTTCGTGGAATCAATCTTACGGAAAGTTCCACCGTGCCCTGGAACGGGCTCGGAGGGATGCTTGTAGGTATGATAGACATAGGAGCTATTGCCCTTCAAAGTACCCTCGGGCGCCTTGTCAGCATCCGAACTGACAGTGCCATTCAGAATGTACGGGAACTTGGCGGGAACGTTGTCAAAGACAGAGGCATTCACACCAAAATTCTTGGCAAGGATTTCCTTGGGAGTATGCGCAATCCAGTCATCGACCATGAAGGTGGTTCTATGATTTTGTCAGTATGAGGGCATCAAGTTAGAAAAGGCTTCACTGACCCAATCTTCTCAAAGTCGCCGTCGTCAAAGGCAAGCAAGTACTCGTTCTCTTCGTCCAGGCCCTGGACATTGTGGGCTACGCCCTTGGGGAAGTACCAGATATCGCCGGTTTCCAACTTCTCAGTTGTGAAGCCGCCATTCTCATCGACACCGGTGAGAAGGAGAGATCCATTATAAACGAATCCCCACTCGGCCTGTAAACGTTCGTCAGCATGAGGAGTTGTGGCTAAGTTGATGGAAAGTCTCATACCACTCGGTGCCAGTGCAGCTCACGGGTAGCCCCCTTCTTCAAGTGCTGCTGGGCACCAGCAATATCATGACTCTGTGGCAGATCTTGAATGACCTGCTCGCGGGACCAACCGCCAGGGAACAATTTGGTCTGCGACTGAGAGAAACTCCACTTGACGTTGGGAACGAAGCCATTGTCCGTGGTCGGGGTACGAAGTTGATCTGGATTCTGCAGATCCACAGCCTTGTTCGTTCCACCTATGGCAAGGTACTTGATGAGTATGAGGCAGAAAACACTGAAAGTAACGGCTGAGTCTTACCTAGCAACGGCGCGCCTCTACCGTTCTCGGGGTTGATAGGCTGCCCGCTGTTGGCAGGGTCAGATCGTTTGATGATTCTACCTGGAACTGCCAGGGCAGAACCTGATAGAAGGCCAACGACTGCGAGGCTCTGGAATCGCATGGCTTAGAATGTCTGGGGTTGGAAGAAGAAATCAAAGACAACGTGCGAATTGGCTTGGCTGGGTCTGGTTGTGACACGTACTGTCGACTTTTATATACACATTCCTGTTACCCACTTGTTCATTCTCTGATTTTATGGCGCCTTCACGACAGGAGAATACCAATCACAACAAAATCAATAAATATGGCGATAGTCCATGATCATCTCGACCTCAAGGTTTACCTCTCGTGTAGTAAGGTAGACATCTCGCTCTCGGGGCCACAGATGGTGGGAATCAGGGACCATCATTAATTTCAAATCCCGCGCGATAACCTGCGAAAAGCCGAATCCTCGATCGGCAACCAAGGAAGAAAGAACGTGTTCGCCTGGGCGGCTTTGTGGAATAGTCAAATTAGCGTGGCTGTATGTATAGCAACATTCTTGGCATACTGGCGAAATCGACGAGGCATCATGCGTGCTGACAGGCCCCGTGGGGAAATATCAGTGCCGATCAGGGCCCTGACAGAGACCCTTCACCAACCCTAAGTAAACATTATAGTTTCAAGTGGCGGAACACAAATTCAGTCTATATTCGATCACACCATCTCTTGGTTGATTCAATGGATCGGGGAGTACATGCCCGCTCTTGGCGTTCGCGGATCATCGACCTATTCTCATGGAGCGGTTCACGAGGCGCCTGAACTAAGCGTTGCTTTGACCCTCGATCTGGATTTTGGGATTTCGATAGTGCCTTTGTGCTAAATCGCGAGCTTTCTCTTAGAAGCGATCGGGAAGGGTTCGATCGGACTCGAAAAGTTTGAGTATAGCCAGTTTGACTGGGGCATCACCATGGGAATGTTAGTCAAGGCCAACAACATCATCCCGCGGTATACAATAGCAATAAATAGAGTATCAGACCTGAACGGGTGTATTGAGCTCATTTCCTTGGATTCGATACTACCTATAGAGATCAAAAATCAGTATCCATCGGGGACCACCAGGCGAACTACTCATTTCCCGGGGTCCTGATCCCTGCAGGAATGTGCCGTTCACCCTTCAGGAACATGGCCTTGACCCTGATCACGACATCACATCGGCATTAGCTAAGTCTTGGCTCTGTATAAGCCTGCAGTGTGATAGCGTGGACGTAGGTTCGATCTGCCTCTGTTTGAATAGTGTCATCTGCCTTTCGTATCTGGATGGCATTGGACATTCGCCATTTCGCAGATCAAGTTCGCCTTGCAACCTATTTGATATTCCGCAGAAGCTTCATGCCGAAGGAGGCAAGAGATTGCGTGCTTGGGCTTCAATAGTTTTGAATCTGAAATGAAGGGCAAAGAAGCAGCCAAAAAGTTGTCTGTATTCCTAGGTTAGGAGAACGGAATGTCTATATAATCCCTGGTATTTCCCTCAAATCCGCTCATCACAACGCACATTTGAGGCAATTACCTATCATCTTCTCTATTTATCTTTGATAACCCAAGAAAGTCAAGATGAAGTACGCGTTGGCTTCTGCGGCATGCTTGATCTCCCTTGCGGAGTGTCTGTCGCTGCCTCCACTTATTCCATCTATTCCTGGCGTCACAGAGCCATTGACGACCAATGCTCCTCCTCTTCCAATCTTGCAAGTTCCCACTCCTCCGCTGGAGAGCCCTCCTTTTACTCCAAGTAACATCAAGCCCAAGAAGATTGGTTACTTCTGGACTGGCTCGGGTGACAAGTTCCACAAGGACTTCCTTGCCACCTATAGCTTGGATGATGATACTTTCGGCACCCTGTTGTGGGTGACCGATGTGCCCTCCAGTGGTAACGATCCTCATCATTTGGGTCCTTCTCTCGATGGAAAGACCCTGTTCGGTGGCGGTCTGCTCTCCCTGCTGAAGACACAGGTAAGTCACAGAAACCACATGTTGAGGCGTCTCATCTAATACGCGTCGTCAAAGGACACCGGGTTCTACTTTGATACCACCGATCCCTACCGTCCCAAGTTCTTGAAGAGCAACCGCGCCATCCTTTCATCTATCGCTGATGAGGTTCGCGCCAAGCCTGACGGTGGCTTCTTCATCACCTACATGGGCTCTGCCGTGGGTACTTCTCCCGGTCGTCTCATCGAAACCGACGCCAACTTTGACATCATCCACGAGTGGCCCGAGGATGTGGAGGGTACCCTCAACATTCTTGGAGAGCAATTCTCTCCCCACGGTCTGAGCATTGACTGGAAGAACAAGTTCATTCTTACTTCGGACTTTGTGGAGCCAATCTCCATCCTCAAGCCTACCACTGGCGTTCGTCGTGCCAATACTCTTCGTCTCTGGGATCTTGATAGCCGCAAGATTATCAACACTCTGACCATTCCCGATGTGAGTTTCAAAGAATCGCCCGCACAAAGTCTCAATATCTGACTAGTGGAATAGGGCGGCGGTATTCAAGACGTCAAGTTCATTCCAAACCATCCCGAAGCTGCTGCTCTGGCTACTGCCGTCCATCTCGGCCAGGTCTGGGTCATCTACCCCCTTCGCAAGGATGCGAACGGCAAGCAGGGTGTTATTGAGCAACTCTATGATCTCGGCCCCAAGGCTCGCGACACTGTTGCAATCTAGTATGTCACATCCGACAATCTATGAATAGCAGCAACTGACATTCCTCTCTCACCAGCACCGACATCAGCCAGGATGGCCGCTTCATCTACCTGACCCTCACGACGGCCAACCACATCGCCGCCCTCGACATCAGTGATCTGAACAACGTCAAGCGTCTGGACAACCCCGATGAAGATCAGCCCACTGTCGGACCTCACTACATCAAGGTGACTCCGGATCAGAAGCACCTCGTGGTCACCGACTATTTCGTCCAGACCGGCGAAATTGGAATCATCAACACTCCGGCTGACTTCAAGGCTCTGTATATCGACATCAATGAAGATGGCAGCCTGAGCTTCAACCGAACTATTGACTTTAGCAAGGAGTTTGAGAGCCGTGGTGGTGCTAAGCCCCACTCCAGTGTCATCTTTGATTTGACTGATCCCGAGCACCCGCTCTACTACTAGAGCTGAAGGCATACTGGCTGTCTTGAGAGGAGCAGGAGCAGTATACGCGTGGAATGGGGGAAGTTGTGGAGGAAGAATATTCTTAATCTTCGTGGGCTTGATGTGCCTCTCGCGCTCTTGTACACATCGGCGCTATTACATTCTTTAATATTGATCTCTTTGGATACAATTGATACGTGTTTTCATAGAAATTCGAAACTACTTCAAATGGCCAGTACAAGTAATCAGTACCCCTTGTTTCAAAATGCTATAAACGCTATCATGGAAACTTCATCTAGATCGAAATATCCCATCTCAAAATTCGTTCACAGTAGCCTTGTGTCCAGACTTCCGGTCAGGATCCGAACTCGGCCCTGGCACCTCATCACCGTCCATCAAACCCGCACTACTATACTTCCTTCCAACGACCGTCCCCTTCAGCGTCTCCTGGAACGCCTCACGCTTCGGCAAAAGATACCGGACATCGATAAACCGTAGCGCACAAGTCATGATAATAACCAGAACCAACAGTGCCAAAGCAGATTGCCAGCCGTACTTGTAATACGGTGCTTGCGACGCAGGCCACACCAGTACCTGGGACCAGGCCGAGATGGCATAATAACCCGCGACGGAAACACCGACGACCAGTGAGCGTGCCTCGGGATCTTGCGGGATGAGATCTGACAGCCAGGCGAAGATGAGAGGCGCCGTGCCGAGACAGATGTGGGCGATAAAGTAGGAGGCGTAAGCGCCAGAGAGGGGGACTGCGGTCGGATGGGAGGTCCAGATACTCATTATGATGCAAGGGATTAAGCCGATAATTCCCTGGGCAACGATGAGAGTCCATCGTGTTCGGAGGAAATCAGACAATAATGCCCATATCCATACGAAGACCACATTGATGGCGGAGCCGCCGATCGGAATCGCATTGACTTCTGATACCGTCCATCGCGGCGTTCCATCAGGTCTCTTGAGGGATTTGAGGAAGAGCGAGAAATAAACGTATCCGTATGTACCCAAGACGGTCGCGATGTATAGGATAGCGATGAAATAGACCACCCAGCCCGAGAACGTACGCTTCACACCCGCCCAAGTCATCTTCTTTGGCTCGGCCCGACCATTGCGAGCAAGTCGCTCCATCGAAAGTTCTGCATGGATCTTACGGAACCAGAATGCGCGAGGATTGGGGTTGTTGGGGAGATCGGGGATCATGAAGAATCCTGCGAATCCCCAGACGACGGTGATGATCGAGTTGATTACGAAAAGCCATCGCCATCCAGCCAATCCTGCGTGACCGTCTAGCGTATCGGAGATTGCCGCTTGCAAGGCTCCCGACATCATTTGACCGACGGCCTGGCAAGAATGGTAGAAGCCCATGCGCTTCGCCAGCTCGGTTGGCGTGTACCAGTACACTAGAGAGTATCAGCACGTCTGCAGCTGTATTCGAACCTTCCCATCGAAAACCGCACGGTTGACTTACTCAGTAGTGTCATCATTCCAGGCCAGGCGCTGCTTTCACAGAGACCCAAAAAGACGCGGAGGACGTATACTTGCTTCGCGTGAGTAGTCATGGCAATCAGACCAGTCAATACACCCCAAACAAGCTCGAGGCCTGACAGCCAAAAGCTTGGTCGAACGTAGGTCAAAATGACCTGAGAGGGGATAAGCATAATGCAATAGGCGACATTGAAGTAGGTGGTAAAACTGCGCCTTCGTTAGTTGATCTGTTACTTTTCACTTCCAGAGCAGGGAGTCATACAGGTTCAGCTCATTGCCATGCAAGTTCAAGTCCTCTTTCATGCCCGAGACATATGCATTGTTGATATTCTGCTGGTCAAGATATTTGATCACTAATACGACGAGTCAATCTCGTTTATCAAGTCATCGAGTAATAGTTGACTAATTACGTGTCGTACCTTGTGACAAACAGCCAAAAGTAAGCAGGAATGTATCCAGCCGTCGGACAAGAGCCCGCTCATCCACTGTCCGCACAAAACCATCCGGCATGTCCCCGCGCCGAACGAGCTTCGATAGGCCCATCATCTCCAAGGCCGAGGTGAGTGTTTGAAGGGGGAAAGAGAGACCAAGTTGTCGGGGCTGCTTCTCCTTGCCTTAAGTACCAAAGCCCGCCAAGACCAGTGACTGTCCCGATAAGCTCTCACAGCCCTGTTGAGCCACATCTGGAGACCAGCATGCCCTTTGCAGATCGGAGGGGTCTGCTGTGAGCTTTCTCAGTGTCTTGTGATAAGAAACACGGATCAGCCACCAATCGTTGGCCCTGTGGACAATATTGGCGTAACCTCGGGGACGTTCCGAGGACTTGGAGACAACGCCCAGCGTTCTCGGGTGCTCGTGTGGATTTGACTGACGCACGCTGATCTGAACTTGTCTTACCCCGCCTGGGGGTGGTTTGGGGTCAATCATCGTCTGGCGCGATAGGAAAGCAGCAGCCAAAAGGTGCGGGGTTCTCCCCGCACGAGGGAAATAGCCCTTGCGGCCATCACACTTTATCGATATCTTTGGGACGTAACAGACGCTGAGTATGTATATAGACGGCGTTTGGCTATCTGACACGTAACCTAAGAACTTCTCTGATTACTCAAGAGGTCGCAACCTTATCATGACCAGTCCCAAGGATGGTTCCAGCAGGAGTCTGCCCAACACCACACCCTGCTTGAGCTATTGGCAGCGCACCACTCGTGCATTCCCCCATCTCTTTGCCAACCAACATCATCCTGTGCCATCAAGGGCAAAATACATTGTCATTGGCTCTGGGATATCCGGTGGTCTCACGGCGTTTGAGCTGCTAGAAGCAGGCGTGCCGGGCGAGGACGTGGTGATCTTGGAGGCACGAGAAGCGGCGAGCGGTGCCAGTTCGCGAAATGCAGGCCATGTCCGACCGGGTATGTCTTTGTAGAACGAAGTCTGTGAATAGCGGGGAGGCAATAGACTGACTCAAGTAGATGCCTTTCGTGGGTTTAATGCCTACTCGAGAGTCCATGGCCCCGAACAGGCCCTAAAGATCATCGCCGATGAACGGCTTGTCCTCGAGAAGGTGGACGAGTTCGTCAAGAAGCACAATGTACCCTGCGATTTCAATCTGACAACCACCTTTGATGTTTGCATGACACCCGAGTTTGCCAAATATGAAGCGGAGAGCTTGGAAGCATACAAGGCGGCAGGAGGCGATGTGTCCCATATCAAATTCTACGAAAACTCAGACGCCCAGGAAAAGACAAGAATACCGGGGGCTACTGCAGCATACGAATGGCCTGCTGGGTCCAGCCATCCAGCCAAACTGGCTCATTTCTTGCTGCAATCCGCCATCGACCGTGGTGCAAAGCTCTTCACATTCTGTCCCGCTATAGAAGTGGTGAAGCAAAATGGCTCCACTTTTTGGGATGTTCATACCACTCGAGGCGTCATTACAGTAGAGAAAGTTATTCACTGCACCAATGCTCATGCGGCCCTCCTGCTGCCCCAACTGGAAGCCTACATTCGGCCAAATCGCGCACAGGCCCACTCGCTCGTGCCTACGCCAGCTTTTGCAGCAGAGCACACGCTTCAAAGTACATTCTCGTTGCGATACAGTCTCCATCATTTCTACTCACTGATTCAGCGCAAGGGAGACGGCACAATCATCCTGGGAGTCTCTCGCTCGAATCCCACTCTGAGCCCTGAGACTCTAGCCAGTCGCTTCAGCATCGACGATTCCCATTACAACGAGGAAATTGCTCATGATGCTTTACAGAGTTTTAACAAGCTTTTCCCTGAGTACACTCCCGGTGGCCAGGGAAAATCGCATGGTGAAGGTTTGGATCATGCATGGACCGGGATCATTTCGATGACTACGGACTCTGTTCCCTTCGTCGGCGCCATCGACTCTTTGCCGGGCCAGTACATATGTGCTGGTTTTAATGGTCATGGTTAGTACGAGAATTCTGAGTGCGATTGCTTTGGCTAATACTCCTTGCTCGTCTAGGCATGGCGCGTATATTCACGTGTGCTCCTGGCGTTGCAAAGATTGTGCTGGGACAGGAGTGGAGCGCGACTGGATTGCCAGATTGCTTCCAATTTAGTCAAGAAAGACTCGCTCGGCTGTCCAACGGGGATTTGCCGTCAATCTGGTAGAAAGATTGTGTGAATATAATAGAGATTTTACACATACAAGGAATTGCTGTATCAACAATATTCAACTCCCGATTTGTTCTAGTCCTACATACCCAACTGGATTTCCACATATTGTAGACCGAGCGCTTTCTGATATGCCAATCCCTTGCATCCACAATGCTGTGGAAGTGTCCATCGGCATTGTGTCTATTGATAAAGGCGGATATCCAAGCATATCGAAAGGCATATAGCATCCAATTTGAGGAGCCATATTGGGGATGAAACCTTCGTGACTCAAGGTCTGGGAGAGTTCGAGGGATGTTTCCGGAGACAAAGAACAATCCAATGTTTTTTGAGACAGCATTTCCGTGCAGAATGTGTTGTCAGCGAGAGGCAAAGATTCGGCTGCAGTGATAGGATCATCTAGGACTCGATCCTGGGTCAATGGTTCCGCAGCTGATAGTATGTCGCCTTCAGGCTGATAATCTGTGCGGTCGACGACAAGATTATCCCTTTGAGGAGGCTGGGCACCGTGGGTCTCATAGGCCCAGTTATCACCATAACCTGCCGGGAATGCTCCACAAACTTCATTGGGCACGTTCATCAGCTGGATCATTGCATCGGTGAGGGGCTTCGGTTCCAGCCGAGGTGAATTTCGTTCTCCAGCCAGGACACGCAGCTCGTTGAGCTCGGCAATCAGTCGATGATTCTCTGCGATAAGATCCCGCATGTCTTCTGCAGCGCTGAGGCACATTTCGCGCTGTTTCTTAAAGTGCTTCAAGCCTTCCTTCACTATGATGGTTTTGACGAGGCGTCGGACAGGCGCCAGCGCAGGTATTAGACGTGCTAGCTCCTGCAGTCACACTCGAATGATGCTCATCAGCCTTTGTCATTGAGCCTGCCTACCGAATATGTGACTTTTGGTACGTACAAGAAGATCCTTCTTCATATCCTCTCGGCGGCCTTTCTCGAGGGCTAGATTCCGGGCGTTGACATCGGGGGGTAGAGGGCGAGGGCGGCCCCTCCTCTTCGGTTTGCTTTGATGTGTAGAAGGATGACTCGTCATCTCGTGGTTGTCTTGTATAGTTGGCGAGGCTCTTCCGAGAGAATTTGGAAAATCTGGTCCTCACTAGATCTAATATTCGGTACAATTTTGATGTTGAGGCAGGGTGAATAGAGCAACAACCTTCGCCGAACACTTCTCCGGGGGAACGGCTGTGGATGGGCCGAAGTGGGGGTTGTCGTCGGGCCGTCTTCTCGGAGTCGCTTCCACATTCTATCTAAATAGCTTAGTGGCTTATGGACGGAAAGGCTATTGGATGCGTGGATCAGTCGATTGGCTGGATTCATTGAAATGGTCATATCGCCAAAGGTTCGGTTCAGGTATATGAGGTGCCCTGGCGAGCTCATAAGGTTGTTCTCAATCCCCGCAAGCTCCAATCTATACGTCGAAGAATAAGAAAGCGGAGGAAAAAAGCCACTTTTTCAATGCTTTTGTGAATAGTGCCATCCAAAGAGATTGTTGGTATTGTTTTCAAATTTCGGAGAACACGAAAAGAACATCACAGGATTGGAATTGGCAGGATCACCGAGGCTTATATTCGGCCCAGTGCCAGCTCATCCGCCGGTGCTTGTATGCGACCGTTGACTTTTATGACGATCAAGGGTGACTTTATTTTGGGAACCTGGAATTTATAGTTAATAGCTCTTCTTTCTGTAAAGAGATGTCTTTGGACTGCGACACCTAGCTATCTTTGATCACCCTCCCCACACCTGTCCGGAGAATGCTAGAGGTCACACTCCACGGTGGGGTGAGGATTGTACAGTCAATGCATTAGTGCCAGCCAATTCTCTTGCTCATGAGATTTTCCTCGAAGCGACGACTGGAGGACCAAGTAAACCTGCCTCTAGGAAGAAGGGGACCCTCGAACTGAACTTGTCGAAAAATAGTTGAACAACAAAAACAGTACAACGAGCTCGGAGGTCCTGTGACAATTCCCTCTCAAAACAACTTCCCCTGTGAAACGTTCAGATCACTTCTTAACTTACCCCGCAAACAGGTGATCTCTGACTTCTTGATTACTACTTGAAAGCCTTGCCTCTGAAAAGCGATATTGCATAAAGACTGAATTACGACTTGCAATGTGAGACTTCTTCAACGTCTGTGGTCTGAGCCACAGTGCGTTTTTCGAGTTATATATCAGAGGTAGCAATTCCCATGCATCGGGTATGGACGTCGTTGAAGCAGATTGTGCGGCAAACGCGAGGGTCGCCGTACAATTTCCAGGGTGGGAGGAATTTTCTCTCACTAGGCAGGACGATGAATGACCGCACGTAACAGGCACTGATTCAAACATCTCAAGAACTTGGAGAACCGTGGTCCGACATACTAAGCCAAAACATGAATCTCACGATGGATTCTTTGCGCGATAGAGCTCTAGGTATCATTCGTCTTCTCCAGGATCAAGACTTGACTTAGGACTCCTGCAATTACATTTCTCACGTGCATGCTGAGCTATAATATTTCTTTACTTAAAATTCGAGTTGTCCTGAACCGCAGGTTCCTCGTGTCATCCTATACAGCCCAGTGCATCTGGAAGCCTAGGCCTCTCCCCGACATCGGCCACACTATTTCTTGCAATATAAGTCATTAATCCTTAGAAAGCTGAGGCGTGGACTATTACTCACACAGAATAATAGCCATCCACCCATAGGACACATCCAATAACAATTACTACAATACGATTCATGTGGCGGGAGCTACGATGGAACCCCGACGGATGTCTAAGCTGGGCCGATATCGGGCCCGAACTACATGTCATTGACCTCAGCTTGCGACGTATATAAACCAACAAAGTCACAGTAAATCCAACAGCATACAATAAGAATCATTAAGCTCCTCTTTTATTCAAGAGGTCAAGAAAACCAATCTTGAACCACTGAGCACCTTTCTCCTTCCACAAATATGTCCACCAAAACAGAATCAGCAACATACACCCACGGCCACCACGCCTCAGTGCTCCGCTCCCACAGCTGGCGCACCGCCCAAAACTCCATCGCGTTCCTCCTGCCCCATCTCAAACCGGCCATGAAAATCCTCGACATCGGCTGTGGCCCCGGCACAATCACAGTGGACGTGGCATCCCACATCCCGCAGGGCCATATAACAGGTCTCGAGCGCGCAGGCAGCATCTTGACGCAAGCGCGCGCCAATGCACAAGCCAAGGGCGTTACGAATATTGATTTCGTGGAGGGAGATGCGAATGCACTTTCTTACGCGGACGAGACCTTTGACGTGGTGTATTGCCACCAGGTTCTCCAGCACGTGGGCGATCCGGTTGGTATGCTGGCTGAAATGAAGCGTGTCACAAAGAAGGGTGGTATCGTTGCGGCGCGGGAGGCGGACTACGGTGTTTTCGTGTGGTATCCCGAGTTGCCGGGGTTGAAGGCGTGGCAGGATATGTATGATCGGGTGGCGCGGCGGAATGGGGGGGAGCCAAATGCGGGGCGGATGCTGCATGTCTGGGCGAGGAAGGCTGGCTTGGGCAATGTAACGTGTAGCTGTACGATGTGGTGTTATGCGAGTCGTGAGGATGTGGAGTGGTGGAGTGAGTCGTGGGTTGAGCGGTCTGTGAAGTCGTCTTTTGCGACGACGGCGGTTGAGCATGGGCTTGCGACGCGGGAGGAGTTGGAGGGGATTTCGCGGGCTTGGAGGGAGTGGGGGATGGATCGGGATGCTTGGATTTCGATTCCTAGTGCGGAGATTCTGTGTGTGAAGGAGTAGACTGAGATTGTCAGAGAGAATTGATAACGATGCTATTCAAGAGATCAAGAGTGCTGTGTTGGAGAACTGTGATTGCGCATTGAGCCTAGCCTGATTTTTCCAAGCGGACATCGTAAATCTATTGTACAAGAATGTGGGAAGAGATCCCTGTAGATCAAAAAAGAATATGCAGTCAATGTCCCACCTATGACAAATGTACACCAAAGACGCCACAGAAATGATTGGAAATTCTGGATGCAAACTCAACCGAATCGTTGAGACAATTGTTCAACAGCCTGAAAAATCATTCCTCAGGCTTGTACTCATAACGGCGCCAATTCTCATTCACCCACCATCGGGTGACATGGGCAGCTTCAATAACCCAGCTCAGGGCATCTTCACCGTGAACTTTGGCAACCTCTTCCAGAAGAGGCGGCAAAGTGAACGACTGAACAGTATTCAATTCAAGTGGGTCTTTATCCACATCGGAAAACCGCCATTCGACGTCGGGGACGAGTGGAATAACCAGGCGGTATGGCTTCGGGCCAGACCGTAAAGCAAGCCAGGTAGCACCGGTGTTCATGACGGTGAATTGCCAGTCAAGCTTGCCGTCTTTCTCTGGGACAAGCTCGCGGATCATTGACTGGCCTTCATACATGGGAAGAAGGTCCTTGATTGCATGGGTGGCTTCCTTGTCAACGGACCCTGATTCCACGAGGAGATCCATGATAGTAGGGACGATCTGCATGGAAGTGACACGGCCATCAATCGTGATTTGGGGGAGTTGGGGGTGTGAGAAGACGAGTGGGACATGGAAGTTGGAAACATGGGGGTTGTCATAGGGGGTAACACCGCCATCCTCGATGAGCGAGATGCCGCTGTCATTATGTTAGTATCACAGCCACAGCACACAAGGTCTTGACGGGTCCACTTACTGATCACCAACCATGACCACCAGGGTCTCATTCGCAACGCCAGCTTCCTCGATAATTTCCAGCACCTCACCAAGCCATTGATCGGCAACCCCGAGGGTGTTCAAGTAGCGGTTCATCCGGTTCCTGCCGTTGAAGATGTTGTGATGCATGAATTCCTCGATTTTGTCGCCCTTGGGCATATCCCAGGGGTAGTGGGTTTGGCCCGTCAAATGAGTGAGGAAGATGCGCTCGTGATGCTTCTCTGCATGCTTCAAAGCATCGACAAAATAAGAGCGCAGCTCGTGCTCGGGATAGCCCCAGAAGTTGAATTTTTCCGGCTTGGGGCCAGGCTTTTTCTTCCAGTCCTTGGTGATCTTCTTGTCGGTAATCTTATCTTTGAAGCCCAGAGCAGGAAGCAGAAGATCCTGGTTGTCGTAGTTATCCGTGATACTCTGCATAAAAGTCGAATGCCATGGCCAAGTTGTATAGTCGTCTTCCTTGACCTTGCTGGTGTCGTTGTCGCGGGACATGGAGTTCAATGCATTGAGGATATGCGGCATGCATGGCTCGTAGATATGGTGCAAGTACTCTTTGTTGAAATCGACCACCAAGGGCGCGATTCCACAAACAGTAGCGAGAATACTTTTCAAAGTGAAGGTGTCGCCCGTGTAAGCATTCGAAGCGTACATGCCGCCGCGTGGCTGCCATGAATGGTCACTGTGGTCCCAACCAGCCGATACTCCTGTTAGCCGCTCGGCATTGCGGGACAAATTGGCGAGACGCTGATCTACGATGTCGGGAACGTTGCCACCGTACGAGTCGCGGATAATGTCACCGATATGGGAGTCTTTCCGGACGGGAAACATATCGTGCCGAGTGCTTTCCAGCTTGAGTAGGAAAACGTGCTTGATGTTCACATCTCCACTCTTGAGTGCCTCGCGCCATGGCTCGATAACATCGCGGTCGAGATTCGAAATCTTCAAAGGGTCGTGTGCCGGGTCATAGTGCAATGCCGTTCCTTCCTTGCCTTCTTCATACCAATCTCTGAATCCCGCAATCTTCTTCGGAGGTAGCCAATCGAACTTTGGCGGTGCTGCGAGGGCGGTGTGATTATAGAGCCAGCTGTAATCGCCTGGCAAGTCTATCGGGATATCAACGGTGTAAGTGGTCTCGTGTTGTGGCGGCTTCTCGAAAGGCGTGACGATCACGGTCTGGGAGAGGAACGAATACGCATTATCTGATGGGCGAATACAGCGCAACAGGAGCACGAATACGGCAGCAGAAGCGACCAGAATGCGCAATAACAGAGGCGGTCGAGGCCGCGACGAGACCGGCGAAGGAGTCATGGGATCCTGCAGGCCCAGCATGGCCTCCGATTCACTATTTTCTTCATCCCAGTCCTTGTTGGCGACTTGCGTATAATTTTCCGGGTCAGAGCTGGGCTTTCGCTTCCAGCAAAAGACTACCGGAGCAACGGCTGCATGTAGGACATGAATAACTGCGCGGACCCAATTGTATAGGTGGGGAGTCGAGATCCATGCTGCCGCGCTGAAGAGAACTTGCATAATGACAATCCCTGTAAGTCCAGCCAAGAGTGTCTTGACTGATGCCGCATCACGGTGGAAGGAGTGTGCTTGTCGCCAGTGGATTTCGGCGCCTGTTTGTGTGTAGAAGGAGATGTTGGCAGAAGCCAGACCGGAGATCATCAGACTAGAAGGAGATGAACGTTGTAAGTAATCCGCCTACAACCAGACAATTGACGAGGTTTATTTCATACCTGGCCAGAATGACTACCGGCGCGGATACGGCGCGGACCCATCTTCGGTGAAAGTTGTAGCAGAGAGCCTGCGCGATAATGATGCATACGACATCTTGAAGGAAAAAGGTCGGGCCCCAAAGAATAAATTGACCAGGAGAGAGGGAGTTGAGGTGAGAGTAGATGTGGAGCAGTTTCGCGCAGATCACGCCGATGAGTAGAAGCGAGAACCAGTACTTGCGCGAGGCGGGCCAGTAGACGTCGAACCAGAGCGTGGGAGAAAGAAGGATACGGAGGACTTCTTTGAAGCGTTGGGAATTGCTGAGCGTCATCTTGATGGGTGGACAGCTCCACGCGGGGAGTCTTCTTTCATACAGCAACTAAGCCGAGACACTCCATTCCACCTTGGGTGTAAGCTGAAGTCCCAGTACCGACAAGGGAGCGAAGAAGGGGTGAAAGAAAGTCGAGAAGTACAGATGGAGAGATGGAGAGACAAAAGATGTCAAAGGAAAATTCACAAGAAAATGATTACCCACGCGCGATGAGGGACCAGAAGCGGACACGAGGTCGGGGCCAAATAATTGCAAGTGATGGGGCCAAGCGTGCTGCTGCCTTGTCTCGTTACAAACACTCCGGACAGACCGGGGCTCAGGATCCATAATAACAATATTGGATCAAATTGAACAAAATTACCTGCCCTGACAATTCAAGAAGCAGTGCCAAGAGACTCCTACGTGCTAATAAGCCAATAGTCCTTGTTCATGGCAGGCTATGCGATAGAATTGACAATTAATGAACTTGAATAACTGCTCTCCAGAACTGGGCACAAGCGCCTTTTCCCCTTTCAGGGCTTTCAGGGACCTCGCCAAGTGTCGCGTGTGGACCAAATGTACCCTCTTGACCACTTCAAGTCTGCACATGTACCCTCCAGTTGGCTCGGTTGGCCCACTGCGCCTGAAATGCCTCGGAACCAAATCTTAAATTGGAGCTTGGCGACCCTGAAATGTGTCCAAGACTCGGATTTTTTTTCCCAGATTCAACCACCTCCCAAGCACACAAACTCCAGTCTGCCAACCCGACAGAACCGCCCCAATCTTTCAGATAGATCGTCCTAATGCCAGCACCGCAATCAAACAGAAACAGGCCATCTCGTCGCTGGCCTCCGGCCCCATCCACTAAGCCCAAATTGTTTCGGATGATCAGCCTGCTTCAGCCCAGCGCCCGGCCCCACTTCGTATTAGCGACCACTTTTACGCCCGCGCTATTATTGGCACATTTCCGGCCAACTTCGGCGCCACCGTCCCTGATCCAGGTTTTGCGGCCCTTCTCTCGCGTGATCACTGATCAGGGGTCGGATCATCGTATTCAGGGAATCTTGCAGGCACAGCCAGTGCGACAAACCAGCCCTCGACTTGACGGGGAACTTGACGTACTTAAAAGTTGGCACCGCCTTTATTCCCATGCCAATGACATCCTCCTACGCCAGTTCACCCCGCTGCCAACATAGTCGACCACGAATAAGCTTGGACCCTGAACCTTCCTCAAGGCCGAGGACTTGGAGGCTCCCACTGGCTGTGCCGCACAGCCGCAGGGCCCTCGCTGCAGTATGGCGTCAAGGGCTTGGGGCCATACCAAGTTACAGACAGCATCACTGATCAGAGTGATTATGGCGTTATTTGTTGTGTCCGTATGAGAAGGCAGGTCACCTCGCCCCCTTTACTTGCCTTGCAAGTTACAAAGTGTGTGCGGAGATCCGCGGAACAGCAGAGCCCCTTTTTGCAACTTCTTGTTAAGACTTGTTGGGTTTCAGATGATCAGACCAATCAGCGTGGGTTTTACATCCCACGAGTGGAGACGTAGTGTTAAGTTGTACGCACGCGAGCACCAGGTCATTGTTCAATTGCAAGGCTGAAACTCCGAATTGTGCATCGCTTGATGGTTCGTGGAGCTGCTTCGAACCACCAAAGTTAGCACAGACCGACTACTAGACCCATGCACTCGCTTGAAGGTCCAAGATAGGCGGCTTGTCGTGACGACAGCGACGAGTACTGCAAAAGGGCCAAGAATAATTAACGCATACATTAGGTCGTCTCCCATATGATCATCTTCTAGACCTACTTGGCCATAAAGCTTAGGTAGATATGTACGTACTCAAATATACACTCGCCATGCTTGATCCTGATTTGTGTTTACCTATTCACGGCTGGGTCGTGTTCTTCACCCTCCGAATCTGCACTCTGTTCACTTGTCGGCAGAGACACTGGAAGCAGATATCTCCCTGGGGCTGAGACAATCCGTGATATTAAAGATGTACAGCACGGCTGAGGTGGGGTTTGATCATTCCGCCATTCTTTTTGGTAGAAGGTGTAGTTTTATGTAGCTCCCTCAAAGGAAACGGAACGCAAGAAGGCGGCTAGCTTGGAGGAAGAAGGTGAAGACGACAACGACAGCCTACATCCAGAAGGTAGTGCCCGTTGATGTGACATGGAATCGAGGTAAAGGTAAGACGGGCGTTGCGAATAGCTAAGCCCGGTAGTCGGGTGTTGGTGTTTACGGTGATCGCGCCAGGGAAATATAAATTTGAGTAAGTGGATAGAGCCGATCCAGAGGTAGAACCTGAGAAAGATTTCCAGATTGCTAGTGTACAGAATCTACATCATCATTGATCCTGTCTCTGCAAAGAGGCCTCTGTGTCATGCGGGCCCTTGATAATCGAGTCTCAACCTAAATTCAACTTGGTAGAGATCGGTCTCGATGAGTGATAAACTTGACTCGGCATCTCTCGCCAGTCATGTGCGATTTTGCCAATATATCCGACCCAGATATATGCTCAAAGGTAGAGAGGTTTATTCGATCGGGTCTAGAAATAACCGTAAAGAAAGCGAAAGGGATTCGAGAGCGATTAATAGCTCAAGTTGTGACACTCCGAATCACTACCTACCTAGTTATTGGAATGTGCTGACTGAGTAGTGTGGGAGGTTGGCGGAATGAGAAAAGCAGAACCGTATCATGATTAGATCTGTTGCCCGAAAGATCACGCATGTCTCATCTATGCAGAACATAGTGCGACAACTCGCTAACTGATGCCCTACTAGCGCAATCGGTAGCGCGCGTGACTTCTAATCTCGAGGCTCCGGGTTCGAGTCCCGGGTGGGGTTTTTTTGCAACTTTTTCGGTTGCCAAGTCTTTGCGATATTTCTTAGAACAACAATATGGATGTTCGCATAAACTCGTTACTGGATGCCATTAAGCAGAGCGTTGCTACTGAAGTAATTCATTTTTAGTTACTCATAATACACACCTGTGCGTGGAGATATACTAGGAGTATCGTACGTCTGATGAAACTTGAGGGTAGCGTGACCAATCCGGTAGATAATGTAGGGCCCGGGTGAAAAGGTCGAGAGAGAAGAGAAAGATAAGAAAAGAGCCAGAAAAGCAGGAAAGACCAAAATAGTACGGCGACTTTGGGGAAAGGCGCTCTCTCGAGGCAGGCCTCACCTCAGCACGTACTAAATAAAAGTCTCCTTATCTTGAAAATTTCTCTTGCTTTATCAAGTCTGCCTCCACGTCCTTTTGACCATGGACTCAAGATCAAAAACTCCTCCTCTCTGTGGTTGCTAGCAGGAGCAACGACAAACGTGGGAGAGAGTATACATTTCCTTTCGACACCATAACAATCGCACATACAAGGACGTCGATGATGAAAGGACCGGCAGTTTACCTTAATCTAGACTTTCTCATCTAAGAAAACCCGCAACGCGCCGAGAGATTTAGATGTTATAATTGACCGGGCTTGGATTCTAACCGGCTGATTGACTGGCCAGCAGGATGAAATCCCGGATTCGAGCACTAGCAAACGGCTTCAATGCTCATGCCCGTTTTATCCAGCGAATAGCGAATACACGGTTGCCCTGTTAACAACTCTTGGTGACAGTGCATTCTTCTTCACCATCTACAAGCAATCTTGAAAATTCACATACACGAGTTTCAAATCCACAAGTCTGAATGTTACAAGTTTTAATTGTTTCTAGCATACAAAATAATCAAAGTGTATCTTCACAGGCCTCATCCTCGCTCAACTGTCCCTATGATAACACCACCACCTCTCGCCATCTGTGCAACCTCTCCGTGAGCAGCAAGCAAAGCCAAATCACTGCTTGAGGGTCAACAGACCAGGGCGGTAGGGCAGCAGGTTGTAAGTAGGGTTAACCTTGGGGTCACGGCCCTGGTACAAGAACTGCAGGTTGCAGGGATCAATAGTCATAGTCTGATCCGGGTTGCTACGAACCAGATCACCATGGCTGATATCGTTGGTCCAGGTAGCACCGCTGTTCGCCTTGCCAGCGAAAGGCTGGCTCTCAGAGCCGGCCTGCACAGTCCACGCACCGCCGAGCGAGTTGGCTGTGAAAGAGCGGAAGTAGCGGCCATTGTTGCCTTGTGCCTCGACGATCATGAGGTACTTGTTCTGCCCCTTGATGGTGTACACTTGCACGGCCTCGAAGATCTTTTGTGGCGTATCGCTCAGGACGACCTCGGAGACGGTGCCGAAGGAGCCTGGGAAGTTGCCGATGGGCATGCTGGCGCGGTAGATCTTGCCGTTGTCGCCGGCGAAGAAGAGGTACATGTTTTGCGAGTCGCCAATGACGGTCTGGTCGATGACGCCGACGCCGCTGCCGGAGATGGTGCCTTGGAACAGCGGGTGCTCTGAGGACCAGCCGTTCGGGTTGGAGGGGTCGCTCGAGGTACGGTAGGAGAAGGAGGTCGAGCCCCATTGGTAGGCAAGAATCCAGGTGTTCTTCGGCGCGAAGTAGAACAGCGTCGGCGCGACGGCGTTATTGGCCATTTGGTTCTGGCTCGCTGAGGCCATGCCCGACCAGTCGGAGAAGAGGCCAAAGTTCATCGAGTGGTAGTTGCCCGAGGTGTCGGCCACCGAGGCGTATACGAGATGCTTGCCATTGTAGACCACGTTGGTGAAGTCTTTGATGGCCGCCCAGCCGGACTTGGGCTGTGCCAGTGGGCCAGTGGAGGTCCAGCTGTAGGTTGAAGGAAGATTGCAGCTTGCGGCAACAGTGCCCGCCGATGCCAGGAGCAAGGCAATTGACGACCACAGGTCAGTGTTGGCTAGTGGAGATCGCATATTGATGATTTGAGATTGAGTAGATAAGAGATGAGTTGAAAAAAAAGAAACGAAGATGCAAGATGGACGTTATATACGCTCCTTCTCGTCCGGACATTAGCCTATCGATTCATCCAGACGAGGGAACAATGTCTTAGTCGCATCTCACCACGGAGTGCTCCAGCGTTTCATCAATTCTTCAGTCGGCATTTCGGTCGTCAGCCCGTACCCGAAATCCTTCAGAAACCCCTACTAGACCCTGATTAACTGGCGAAATTGCGGGGAAAAGTCATCTTGGAAAAACGGGGCGTTGCTGGGTCCATCGGGCTTTTGCCTTTCTGGACATCTTGGCCGATGCGCGGTCCAACGAAGTCCATGGCGATCTTGAGATTAGAGGAGCTATCATGACCCCTAATAAGAAGGGATGAGACTCGGGCTGCGAACTTGGGTTAGTCTGTCGGGTAAATTGACAGACACTTTGGATAAAGATGCCTTGGCAAGTTGTAAGGAAGAATTAAAGTGTTCTCCGTCTCTGGGGATGAATGCGATTGACGTGTTGAGTCACTTTGAAACACGTCGCCCGTCAACACAGTCCACCCTACAAACATGATTAGTTTCCATCTTGCCTAAATTCTTCTTGAACATCTTCCTCAAAAGTTCTGTTTCGTGGAAGATCTACATGTCCACACTGATGATAGTGTACCACAGCAGCCTAAGACATCCCACAAACTCGGAGAAATTTTGATTGGAAAATATTCATTTCAAGGAAAGTTTGAATCCTTCGAAAGGACTCGCTGCATGAGAATCTTGCGTTACATAATTCATGGCTCTGGGTTCAAGCCCGTGTCAGGCGATGTAGCTAGCTAAAGGAGGAGGCCAATATTTCAAGAGGCCCACGCAGTGTTTCAAAACTCCGAGTCCAGAGACTGCCACTGCGACGCAAAGGTCTTCCGAACCCACTCCATGTACCCCTTCCACTTGTGCAACTCACTCGAGGTCTCCGCGGCAGGGAACGCTTTGCTGAGCTCCTTTGTAATCTTCAAAATACCGAGCGATGCCTCCTGCGCCTTCTCCAGCTCCTGCTTCACCGCGTTCTCCTTGGGCTTGAAAGACAGCACGGTGGTGTAGCGCTCGGAAAGCGCGTCGAGTCGACGCTCAGTCTCCTCGGGCGCAATGATCACCAGCTTGGAGGTCATCAGGTTGCTGATTGCGCGAATATCTTGCTCGTCTTCAACACCAGCGATAACACGATCGAAAATCTCAGAAATGTGGCTGCGGGCAAAGGTGGTGTCGAGGGAAGCGTAGAGCGTCTCGTAGGCGCTCTGATATACACGTTAGAATCAACTGGACATGGGAATGGAACGAAGAGTGAACATACCTTGCGTAGGTCAAGACCGTCGTCGACCTTGTGTTTGAACGGACCCATTTGCACCTCACGGATCAACTCGGGCTTGATCTGAGTATCACCAAAGACGGCAGGGAGCAGCTCACCCAGGTGCGGAAGGAGCAGATTCATCTTGTTGTGAATAGCAGAGTTGAGTGTAGTCAGTGCAAGACGATGGTTACCCAGATCGCGGTCGCTGAGCATGTTGGTGAGCAGAGGCACCATCAACGGCCGCAGAACATCGTTGTAGGAATCGCTGGAGTCGGCGAGGGTGTAACGGAAGGCGGAGATGACCACCCCACGAACAACGGGGTCGGAGTTGTTCAAGCAATCTTGGAAGTGTGGGATGTAGTTGACGGGGTCAATCAGAGCCAGGCGACCGACGCACTCGGCACCAACCGCACGGTTGTCTTCCTCCTCGGATACAACAAGAAGTGCCTGCCACAGTTTGAGTGCAGCCGGGGCAAGATCTGGTCGGACGACCTCCGGGTGTTGAAGCAACTCCCGTACCGAGTGCAAGAGGAGGTAGCTCTGTGTGTTGGACTTATCAAGACCGCCGAGAATGATGGGGAGGTAGGTCTTGACACTTCCTGCCGCCGCGTTACCAAGCGCGGTGGCTGCAGCGAGCCGAACATGGTCCGAGCCGGAATCAAAGTGAGCAATGAAAATGTCTGGTGTCAACGCACACTCAGACCCCATACGCAACCCAATCTCACCCAAAATCGCAAGAGCAAGGCACTTGCGACTGTCATCCTTGGCGGTTCTCAGTTCATTCGAAAAGTCGTCCATTGTAACGCCAAGATTTGGTCCACCATGCACCAGGAGGGTACCGATAGCCCGACCGACGACGGAGGAATCCCCAGTAATGCCCACATTCTGCAAGAGATTCTGCATCAACTGAGCACCCGCACCTTCGTCTCCAATGACCTTCACCAAGAGAAGCAGAGCCTTGAGAACAGTGCCAACAAGCGGTTGTTTCACGATTGAGCAAATAGCGGCAATCAGGGTCTCATTGACAATCGACTTTGAGTTTCCGGGGACAAGCTTGGCGATAATGATCAAGGTCGGCGTGAGGAGGTGGAAATCGGGGGCGGACAACAGAGGAAGGAGAGCGTTCTCCAGAGTGATCATGGTAGCGGAGCTGAGCTGAGATCGGATGCAGGTATTCATGGCTACACTGCGAAGTGCCTCTAAGCATGAACCTCGCAATGCTCGGTCTGACTTCCTAAGATTGGATCCGAGCTCGAGGGTGATTTCATTGACCCAGTCCGCACTAACGTCCTGGGGGCGGCTAGCAAGCACAACGACATCATCGATGGCGCGCACAGCGGCCAGACGCGTCGTCTCATTCTTGACACGGTCCACCAGAATGGAAAGTCCTTTGGCTCTGTGATCGGTTGACAGGTACTCGGCACCCCGTTTGCCCGAGGTCAGGGCCAGAATCACACCGAATACATGGATGGCTCGCTGACGAACTTCCAGGTCAGCGCTAGTGTCGGTGATGCGGGCGAGCACAACTTCATACAGCTTTTCCAGCTGTTTGGCGATCTCGGGAGTAATTGCAGTTGCCCGGGGTGGGGTCAGCGCCTTCACAATCTGCTCCACAGCTCCCAGTGCCTCGCTGCTGACCTTGTAATTGCGTTCGTTGACAGCTCCAACCACGCCAGGAACCAGAGCAATGAGGAAAGGGAGGAGAGCATCCGACAGATGAGTCTCGGCGATGGCGGAAATCAAGCCAAGGGTCTCAATTTGAAGAGAGCCAGCGCTGACGGCGGCGCCCGAATGAGCCGCCGAACTACCGGCGAGGGACGAAGTCTTCAGGGCGTCGGCGATGAGGTATTCGATTTGCTGGAGATGATCGGCCAGTCCACCGTAGCGAACCAAGGAAAGACTCTTCAGGAGTACAACGGCAGCCTGTCGCAAGGGCATGGATGCTTGCTTCCATGCCTTGACCAAGCTCTGAACAATCAAAGGCACGGAACGCGCAAGATCGGCCTGAGGGCCTGACTTGGGAGAGGAGGGAACGACAGGTGAATCGATTGCGGAGGAGGTGCCGGCACTGGGCTCGAAGTCGACCATGCTGGCATCGCTGTCTTGACGTCTGCGCTTGCGGGAATTTTTCGAACCGCCAACAGTCTGCAGGAAGCCGTTGGAGGTGACAATGACGGAGCCCTCACTTGTTTTGTGTACCAAAGATGTCAAGGTCGAAACCACTTCCATCTTCACACTCTCCTCCCGCTCACGACTGATCCGGGAGATCAAGGCGGGTGCGATCTGCTGGTAGAGGGTGGCATCGTCGAGAGCACGGCTGCGGCCATAGGTTGAAATGAGCGTGTAGAGTAGCTTAGCAGCACAACGTCGGACCTTCCAGCTCATGTCATCGATATCACTGTATCCATCTTCCTCTTCAAAGTCCCCGAACTCGTCGTCGTCTAGGTCGGCCGTGGCATCGTCCTCGCTATCATCATCTTGGGTTCCGCCCATTTCTTCATCATCTTCCATTTCGGCGACATTGGGATCGTACTTCAGGAATCGGAGGGCGGCTCGGCTGGCGTTGGTGATGTACGGCTGCATCTGCTGGTTGCACGAGCTAATCAGGGCCTCCAGCGTGACGAGCGCCGTCTCACGAAGCTCGTCCGCCTGGGGATCGTGGTCTTCCGCCTCGGAATAAACCGACATGGTGGAAGCTTCCAAAGTATGGAGGAGTAATCGGAAAAGTCAAACCTTGCTGATCGATCGGGGTTGGGTGCGGTGTGTTTGGTCAATCCAGCAAGTGGCAGGTTCAGGTTGGAGAAACCGAAGGGAAGCTTGAGCTGCCCCGCTGAGGTGCCCCAGTTATCGGCCACTTATCGGAAAAACCAGTTGGGCCGGCCCGAGCGTCGCAGAGCCGCGCGTGTTTTTTTTTATTGTAGAAAGTCGAAGAGGTCAAGAGAAGGTTGCGTACTCTTTTTGGAGGCAAGCAGAGCTTGTAGACCACCTTGCTTTCGGGCCTTGGCTCTCTTCTTGCTGCTGGCGTTATCGACTGTTTTGGATAGAGCGGATTCGGCGGGGTCGGAGGGAGCAGCTTGGGGAGTTGAGGCCTCTGCTGGAGTAGATTTCGCAGTAGAAGGAATTGGTGATGCGGTAGCTGTAGACACACGAGATGAACTCTTGGGCACTGGCTTTGGACCGGTCCGTTTGCGTGGATTGACAAAGCGTTGATTGCAGCGTAGGCACTTAACGACTGTGGCGCCGCCTCCAGAGGTGGTATCCAGCTTAGATTTTGCGCGATAATTGGCTTTTAGCTTAACCTGAGTAACTCGGGACCCATTTGACTGTCTAATACTACCACATCCCCCACAATGATGTTTCTGTTGGCGGGTGTTGAGCGGTCTCAACTCGTGATGCAAGATCTGTGTATGCACCGAGAGCAGATGTGCAGCTGTCGATGGACTCTGAGATTTTAGCAGGTTGGCTGCCTCATTGAGGAAGCACAGTTGGGCAGCCTCAAGAGGTACCATTGTTGCCCGTTCAGGAGGATTGTAGGCAACGATGCTTGTGTTCAAAAGGGTATGGAAAGGGGAGGAAGGAGAAACGACTGGATAGAGAGGTGCCAAATTTTGAAGGCGGAACGTATGGGATAACTGATTATTGCCACAACCCTCCCGTCATACTGCCAGCTCCCCCTCCCCAAAGCACCGCACCTTCCCTACGTCGCCTGCACAGGCTTCCATCACCACTTCCCAGAACGGAAATATCTTGATAGCTTCACCAGCGCTTCCTCAGGCAGCGCTGGCCTCGCTTCAGTCGCTTCCCTCACTAGTGCCGTTTCCCACCAACTCCCTTGAATACTTAATCTTCCTCTGCATCCTCCTTCTCCTTCTTTCCTTCCCACCTTCCTTCCATCCAAAGCATTATCTGTCCACACCCAACGTCTATCGTTCCTGTGCCCAGCAGGCACGTTTTGCCTCCCTCAATTAACATAAAGCGACTGATCTCCCGTTCAATATTACGTCACAAGACCACGATGCTCTCTGAGGTTGAGGGTATCCGGGTTGCTGTCGTGGGCTGTGTAGGTTCTTTTTTTTTTTCCCCTCTCTTTTCCTCTCTCGCGTTATTCCCTCCCTCAGATAAAGGATGAGACTGATACTGACTGTTGATGATAGGCCCACGGCCGCTTCGAAGAAATTTACGACATTCTGAAGGCCCAAGCTGAGGCCAAGGGCTGGGAGACCATTGACCTGGTCATCATTGGAGGAGATTTTCAAGTGAGTCTTATTCTGATCCTCTTTATTCTAATGCAGGGTAGAATTGATCTGATGCGTATTAGGCTCTCCGAAATGCCAACGATGCCGCGTGCATCTCTGTCCCCGCAAAGTTCAAGGCAATGGGGGACTTCTGCAAGTTTTACGAGGGCACCAGTGTTGCCCCGTACCTGACCATCTTCTGTGGGGGCAATCACGAAGCCAGTAACTATATGTGGGAGTTGTATTACGGTGGATGGGTAGCTCCCAAGATTTACTATCTTGGTGCTGCCAACGTGGTTCGCTTTGGTCCCCTGCGTATCTCTGCAATGTCCGGCATCTGGAAGGGGTATGACTTCAGAAAACCTCACTTCGAACGACTGCCATACAACTCCGACGACCTCCACACCATTCACCACGTCCGTGAACTGGACGTCCGAAAGCTGCTGCAGATTCGCACCCAGGTAGATATTGGTCTCTCGCATGACTGGCCCCGCGGAATTGAACATTTTGGTGACAAGCACACTCTCTTCCGGAAGAAGCGGGGGTTCCGTGAGGATTCTGAGCATGGTAACCTGGGAAATGCAGCGGCTCGTGATGTCCTCGATCGGCTGCGCCCCCGCTACTGGTTTTCGGCCCATTTGCACGTCAAATTCGCCGCTGCGATGCCACATGATGGCGCAGACCTGGTCAAATCCGATGTGCCCGCCGACCAGCCGGCTGTTTGGGGTGTCCATGCCTGGCCCCGTAGTAACTGGGATGAACGGCAGAGACCAATTGCTGCCATGTCCAAGGAGGCTTCTCCAACCCTCACCAGCGAGCATGTCACTCGCGCCAGTGACACCACCGAGAACAACCCGCCGATATCCATGCCTTGCGCAATGGTAAGCAACAAGATTCGCCACGCCTCTGGAGATGCCGATAGCCGTCTGAAGGCCTGGAACGACTTCGCTGCAGGCGGTGCCCTAGAGTTTGAGCGCCAGCTAGGCCTCGAAAACAAGAAGATGTTCGAGGCAAATAAGCGGCCTCTCGCGGAATTCACGGGAAGAGGAAATGCCGACAAGGAGGAGCCTTCCAAGGGGGACACAGACAAAATAAGCTCTGCTCAAAATGCAGACGAAATTCCGTTGGATTCTAGCAGGGAATCCTCTGTTTCAAGCAATCCATCCCCAAAGAAGACCGCTAAGCTCGACATCGCCACCTCGGACGGCTCCCACGAAGCAGACATCCCCGCTGACAAGCCCCTTGTTGATGGCGCTGCCACTGAGGACCTGCGAAGCAAACTGCCCGCTAGTTTTGCCCAGCCCGTTGCTCCCGTTCAGTCAATTGAGAAGAAGCCTGTCCCTGCTGCTATTACGAACAAGCTTACTCGTTTTCTGGCGCTTGACAAGCCACACAACCATGATGCCTTTACCCATCTGTTGAAGATCAACCCCATCAACCAGGTGGGCGTCGAGGAGGAAATTTCCTCCGCTCCCCTCCGCCTCCAATATGACAAGGAATGGCTGGCGATTACTCGTGTTTTTGCGAATGATCTGGTGCTCGGAGACCCCACTTCTCAGGTCCCTGCCAACAAGGGCGAGGGATACTACCTGACCCAGATCCTCAAGGAAGAGGCGTGGGTCGAGGAGAACTTGGTCAAGCGGGGTCTTATGGACATTCCCGAGAATTTCAAGCAAATTGCTCCAACCTATAACCCGGCGGTTTCCCTCACCACCGCTCAGCAACCAATGGAATACACCAACTCCCAGACCAGCGATTTCTGTTCGCTGCTGGACATCCCGAACAAGTTTGACCTTTCTGATGCGGAACGTCAAGCTCGCATGGATGCCGGACCTCGCCCAGGTCGTGGCGGGAATGGTGGCTATGGCCATGATCGTCGCGGACGAGGTGGTTTTGGACGTGGTGCTCATCGTGGCCGTGCTGGGGGCCGCGGTGGCAGCGGACGCGGTGGCCGTGCCGGTCATCGCGGCGGCGCCAATCCTCATGCAGCTTAGAGCTTTGGAGGCTGAAACTGCTGTCAACAAGAGTCACTGATGTCCTACCATCAGCCGGACCTACAAAACGGAGTTTTCGCGCCACGAATTTGGCATTTTTTCTTCCATTTCGTTCGGATATTCGACACGGCGTTCTGTTTCCGGTTCAAATTCCCCTCTTGTTGGTGTGTTGACCACTTTGATCTCGGAACGAACCCTTTCAGTCTTGTCTGCGATAGTTTTCTCGTCCTCCGGGGCCTGTGAAGACTTCTTCTCACTCGACGGGGGATTGTCTCATTGTGGATCATTTCTTCTATCTTAGTAAGTTTGACTGGCCTTAGATGCCAGTAATGAATGACAAAAATTCATTAAAAAAATAAAGTGCACGTCCATTTTTTTTTACTGTAGACCTGTAAAACTGGCACGGGGCCGTCTTGCTTACTGAAATAGAAGATAGACCTTGAATATCAGACTGATCCTTGCACTAGACTACTCAATCTCTTCAATGCGCGGCCTCCCAGACCCTCTTCCAGCCGACGGATCAACACTCAATCCAGCAATGCGATCCCCAAGCTCCAAGCTCGGCTCGCCATGAGCACCAATCCCCCACATCAAAGACTTCTCCATCCAAGCCTCCAGACTCTCAATCAACACCCGCAGATGCCCCCTAACAATCCCATCCGTTTCCACGCTTTCCACAAACCCAAGCGTACGCAGCATACTTGGGATACTGCCCACCGTTGATGGGCCGCCTGCGTAACTATCCCGTGGACCGGGAAGCATCCCGTCCGTGAGGGAGAACCCGAAACCGATATCCTTCCCATTTCGAGCTTCCCGCGCTGAATCGAGAGCTTTTAGAATATCCAAGATGAGAACTACACTGGCCCGTCGTAGGATCGCGCTCTCGGGGGCTGGTTCGAGCGTCAGCGTGGCGAGGGCCAGATCTACCGCTGAGGAGATGATTGCAGGTCCGAGACCGAGGATGTTTGTTTGCACAGCAGATGCGAGGATAGAAAGCGCTGAGGCGCGGATGCGGAGGTCTTCGGGTTGTTCGTCCGCGGACGCGCCGGCTCCCCAGGCGGCCACGATGGCTGCAGCGTGGGCGTTTTGCTCGGGGGTTTCAGTGTCAGAGTCCGAATCTATCAGGTCGGCGAGGTTCGGCAAGCCTGATTGTTTCTGTTTTCGCTCCTCGCGCTCTTTTTGCCTTCGCTCTTTTTCTTCTTGTTGTTGGCGGGCTTTTTGGGTTTGTGGTTTGTGGCCGCGACGTCCGGCGACGGCGATGATGCCTTCGCAGAGAATTTTGGCTGTTTCGCCCGTCAAAGCTTCGCCGAGGTCTTGAGCCGTTCGGAGGAGTGATTCGCCGATTTTCAGGCGCTGGTCTAGAGTTCGTTGTTCGCTTCTGTCCGTGTAGTTGTCCACGAGGGTTTTGATGACAGTGCGAGGGTGGCGTGAGGCAAGGATTCCGAGGAGTTTGATGCCGTTGAGATAGATGAATTCGTCGTTCGCAGTGGTCTCGGAGATGTCGGTAATGGTGGAGAGTAGGAGCGTGAGGGTAGAGGGGATATCCAGTACGGGGGAGGATTTCAAAATGAGTTTTGATAAAAGTGAAAAGCCCTCTGCTTGAACTGGGGGAAGATCCGAGTTGAGGTTTGCGAGAGCCTGACGATGGGTTTCCAGGTCTGTGATGTGTGGAGGGGTTGGCTTTGTAGCATCGTGCTCTGGGGATGTAAGTTGGATCTCCAAGAGCATTGATGATGTGGTTGCTGGTTTGGACAGTGCGCTTGGGAGGAGAGGGATGAGCTGATCTAGGTGCTCCTTGATCGATTCGAGGAGTGCTTGAGTCTCTTGTGACATGGCGAATTCGGGTGATGCAAGGACCGTTGACAACAAACTAAAAGCCGTCGACAATGACTCGGAGGCTTCTTGTTCGGATGCTTCGTCTTGAATTTGGGTCTCCTCGGGTGCAATTCTGGAAAGTGATGATAGAGAGACTTTGCCTGTTTTTTGAGATCGTTTCATTTCCTCTCTGCTAGCCAATGCATGTAATTCTCCATCAATGACTTGCTTGATGAGTTCCAGGACTCGCAGCGGACGCCGTGATAAAGTGTCCTTGAAACTGTCGAGAAGCTTCTCAGCTACTTTTGCGCAAACGAGCTTTTGCATTATGTTTTCAGAGTCCCCAATTCTTTCAGCTTTGACTGATACACCGGCACTCTCCGCGTCATGAGATTGAACCAGCCAGGTCTGGCTGACGTGCAGAAAGATGTCACCGGTAGTCTCTTCGGTGCTTGGATCCGAGCCTAAGAGGCCAACAAATAGATCCACGCGACTTTGTAGAGAATCCATAAGTTGAATGACATTATACTGATTGCTCTCGGAGCTTGTCCGCTTTTTCAATGCAACTCGCCCTCGCGAATCTTTGGCATACGTCCAAGTCGATCCGCCATCCCAGAGCAAATTGTCAACCAATTTCTTCAGGGGTCCAATGCCGACAGATATGCTAAAGTATGTCTGCAGAAGAGCCATCACTTCTTCATATGTGGCAGTTGATTGCTCTTGTTGAGAATAACAAGCTAAGCCCCAAAGCGGAAGCAGAACGGGATACACGATCCTTTTGACAAGTCCGGGATTGGGGTGCTGCAGCGCCAGGCTGTTCATTCTCATTAGAGCGAGGTCGACGAGCTCACTTGTCACGAGGATGTTCGACGACGGCTGTGTTTCAGGCCTGGAAGAACCCAATAATCCACCTTCGGCAGGATTTGACAGCCAACGAATCGAGGAATTATTGATTTTAGCAGTCAGAGCTGCAAAGAGCGGCTCAACGAATATGGAGTGACCGATAGTCCCAGGGGCACCATAGGCACGCTTTCCGAGGATGCCATTCCCAATAACATAGGAAGCAGTCTTCTTCAAGTCAGGATCATCTCCGTCAAGGAGCTCGAGAAGTTGGGGAGCGATAGTAGTAAAGTATACTGCTGGCTCCACATCTTGAGGGACTGATGAAAGAAGTCGTGAGATCTGCATCATCCCCTGCACAGTGAAACGAGGGCCGTTCGATGGTTCGGTTTGTGCTTCCTGCCCAAGAGTCGGGGCAACCTGCGAAGCAATGAACATGATAGTGTGTAGAACACCACCCGGTCGAAGTGGTACATGGGCCATTTGCTTTGATATTGTAGATTTGAACCAGGCTGCGGTCTCTGCCTGAAGGAAGGCTGAGAGTGTGGGCAGGAGGACTGAGGACGGAGTGCTATGATTCATTAGCTCAGTCAAGCGCCGTTCGGTGCTAAGACATACTCATCAATGATCTTGCGAAATGCTTTTTGGTACTTCGATTTGACCTCCGAGGCAACAACCTTGGGGTTGAAAGCGAGATCGGCTGCGCCACTGATGATATCACTCAAGATGCGGCCTCGGATGATGGGCTGAATGCTATCTCTATCATCCAACGTAATGCTAAGAAGGACATTCATGATCTTGCTGAGAAGAGCCTCATCATGGGGTGTGCTGCTCGCAGGTACCGAAGTCTGCTTTGCAATCACTCCGGCAGGCAACACCGAGATCACTCTCTGCTGTAGTGGAATGCCAACCCCGGACGAAAGCGATGGATAAATTCCTTCTAGAGAAATCAAGTCCAGCAATGCATGGATCATTTGACGACGCTTCGCATCCTCGAGTGCTGGATTCTCAATCTTGACTTGGGCTTGCTCGGACAGCTCTTTGTAGTTCACTGGCGTGACAAACGCGTTGTGAATTGCACTTAGTATATCCAACGCCTTTCCGACGACGGCCGTTCGAGCAATCTCGTCATTGGTTGGCGATAAATCCAGGGTTCGGCTCAGAATTTCCACAAGCGACTGCCCTTGTGATTTTTGAATCTCATCTTTGACGCAGTTAGCTTCGAATCGATATCATCGGAAAGTGTGGGATCTGCATGCCTCTACTGAGAACAGGGTCCAAGAACCCACTGGCGGCGTTGAACGCATCTCGAGTCTGTTTTGGATTACTCATGATGTGAGAACAAGGTTACTTCAGGTCCATAATCGAGAATCTTCTCATGTTTGCAAGAAGGAGCTATCTTTTTGCTGTCAGAGGCAAAGATGGTCTGGTCTTGGCGGCGGCGGGCGGGCATGGATGTGATTATGTAAGCGATGCATCTGGGTCAGCGACTCCCCAAACCTAATGGAAAGCTTACATGATACGAGTCGGTCACGTGCACACGCGTCGCCCAGTGCTTCTCTGCCAATACCGCGTCCTCCTCCAGTGTGTTTATCCTTCTTCTCTCAACAGTCTTGCTTCATTCAACTCCCTTCAACACATTCGCAGATACATTCGTGATGGTTAGACCTGATAAATCTTTCATCCGAGTCGATTTTCTTTTTCCACGATGGCTTTCATCCGCCCGAAGCTTTGTTTACACGTGTCCCAAGTTCTTATATCGCGTCTCTCATGGCTGTGGAGCCACCAAGTCTCTCGCCTTCCGAGGCACTTTTGCACAGCGATTTCCCTCCTGGTTCAGCTTCTAAGAAGCTGTTTAAGCCTAACCCTAAGCCTACCCTTGTCGGATGTCGCTACGACAGCAGTTTCGTGGGAAATACATGACGAGCACCACGATTAGTTTGTTCGGTCTATGATGGACTGAGTAGGCGAAAAGGTGTTCGAATTTGTCCAGAGCTTTCATCGGCACAAAAGACGGTCTACTATGCATGTGTCTCAACAGACGCTGCGTCGGTTCTCCTATGCTGGATCCTTCATGTTGGTCACAATCGGATGGTTGCTCTATGCTTTCAACGACAAGATTTCTCAGCAGGAACAAAGTGGGTGGAGCACGTCGGACGCCTCAATATGGAGGTGGCCCTTGGGGGCATCAACGACAGTGTGGCGGATTGAAATTGAATACGACGTTCCAGTTTCGAAATCCTGGGGCATCGTCTGGCTAGGTTCGGAGTCTCGGCGCCTAGAACACAACAGATTCCATCACACACGGCTATGTTGTTGGCATGCAGAAGGATCCACTCGTCAGAACCAGCTTTGTCTCCCTGATGCTGCCCAGGCGGCTCTCACAGTTGAAGCTGCCGCGAGGTTCTTCTGTATTGTCTGGCATCATAACTCCTTGATACCCATCAAGATCTCTGGACTGTTGTCCCGTTCCGGCCGGCAATGTTTCTCCTCCGGCTAGTCTGGTGTTTTTCGATCTGGTTCGCCCGACTTCCTTTTTGACTCTGTTTACATCAAGCTGTCTGCCATCCCGCGCGTACTCCGACAATAGAGATACCTGGGTATCTGGCAACCACTTTTCGCCTCTGAGTCTTGCCGTGCAGCTTTCAGCAAGCTAGACGCCTTGGATTACGGCAGCCGCCAATTGATCCGACTTCCTTGGAAGGTCCCGACCGCCCTTGTCAACCATCTCTTTGCAATGCAGTTTGTAAATCGATCGATGGGCGCCGACTACCGCAACTTTGACATCCTCATTGTTGTTCCTTTCTTCGGGAAGATGGAAGCGGTTTTTCTGGATGTTCTTTGTCCGCTTCATTCAATGCCCTCCTGTCATGTCTGCGGGCTGACTAGGGGAGGAAACAAAAACTTGTCCCAGAGGATACTGTGCTACACACGTGAAGCTGGCTCCATATTCATGACGGGACGCTCTGAGATGCTGGGAAGCTGAAGCAGATCCGAGGAGATGAAAACTCAAGGTCGACTCGAAGGGTTGCATCTCCATAACTCAATCTCGACTTGTTCTAACGATGTGCCGGGATGCTGCATATTGCAGACTTGTTCCCTGGGTTTTGTCATGACTCTACTCGTTCCTCAACACCTGTGTCATCACCCTCACAAGGTGCTTGATCCTCAATAAAACCCAGATCTTCTGGTTGGAATCCGCGGTATCATATCTCCCGATTGCTTTTTGTTCTGATACTATCACCGTCAACTGGGCTTGTGGGACTCTGCCGGGTTGAGCATGCGGCGCTTTTCAGGTCGCTGATGTGGGACCTCTCACGAGTGAGGATCAAAGCTCCGGCTTGTCCACGTCGCGTCCTGATGCCATGTGCTTCCGGCAGAACCTTGCAAGTCGGACTTAGATTGGAGTAGATTCTGAAGCAACGGGAGAGGATTACCTCACTTTCTAGCTGTCAAGGAACTTCTGGTGTGGCTTGAAGATTGGCCTTCTCTGGGTTCGCTGGACGGGAGCAGAATGTATAGAAATGGCAACAACCCGTGGACGCCGCTTTCTCTGCTTTAGTGGAGGAAGTGGCCCTGTTTTTTTTTATAAGTGCCCCCTCGTTACATTTCCTTGTTGGATACGGCTAACTATTACTGTAACGCAGATAAAGACGATGGCTTCAGCAACACAATTGACTGCTCTCGTCTCACATCCAAAGATTTCTCCTCGTTTCATGCATTCGTGGTTTGTGGATGTATTTGCCGACCGACTGGCTGGCTGGCTGACTGACTGATAACTTGATTGATTGGCTAGATGTTGGTTACTATTTGACTCCAGATAACGCAGCTCTTTCTAGATGTTGAAAGGAGATACCTCCCTACAGCGCGCCATCCATCCAAGCAGGTAGTTATCCAGGACTATACGCGAGGACAATGCCCCAACCGATCAACCCACCCACTAATCGATCATTTGACCAGCGTTTAACCCCGTCGCCCGGATATTACCACATTTGTAATAGCTTGCTTTGATGAATTCCAAAGTCCAATGGGGATAGAAGAGTTTCACTTGATGCAGTAGATCCCAGGCTGATGATCCTTGTAAAGCATGTAAAGTGTCGAGTTACCCCCGTTGACGGTTATGCAAGTGCATTATTAGTCAGCTGCATGAACCCCTCCATGGCATAAGCCCCGCCACGCAGAACGAAAAGGAATCTTCCGGCGGGCACTGGAGATTTTTTCGACGATAAGAAAAACAGTTGCTCTCCACTAGCTTTCGACTTCTCGTCCCACTCCCTGTCACTTTTCGTTTCGCAAATTCATTTTGCAATACTTTGAGTGACTAGCCAGTCCTCCAATACTTTACAACATGTCGACCGACGCCGAACCCAACGCGCACGGGTCGCAATTCCAGAACATTGGAGATCTCGTCGAGCGCAATGACGAGACGGGAGTGATGAGCGTGGAGTCTCTTTGCATGAACTGCCACCAAAATGTATGTGACTACACTCGTTATGATAAGCTTCATACTCACTTATAATGCCATAGGGAACTACCCGAATCCTCCTCTTGCGTGTTCCTTTCTTCAAGGATATCGTCGTTGATTCCTTCTACTGCGAGCACTGCGGTTTTGCGAACAACACCGTCAAGCCTGCCGGTCCTATCTCGCCTCTTGGTTTGAAATATACTTTGGACGTGAACGACCCGAACGACCTTCAGCGCCAAGTCATTCGGTCCGATGCTGCTACCTTCAAGCTTGACACTCTGGGAATTGAGATGCCCAAGGCCGGAGAAATTAGCAACGTGGAGGGAATGATTCAGCGCATGCACGAGTCCCTCTCCAGCGAGCAGCCTCTGCGCAAGGAGCAGGCCCCTGAGCTCCACGATGCTCTCGAGCCGCTCATTCAGAAGCTGCAGGATATTTTGGACCGCAAATTCTTCCCCTTCACCATCTCCCTTGACGACCCCACCGGAAACTCTTGGATCGCACCCAACCCTAGTGACAAGACCAACTACCGCCGCGTCGAGTACCCGCGTACCCACGAGCAGAACGAGGAGCTTGGCATCACCGCCGAGCCCACTGAGCAGGCCGCTACCAATGCACTTGATATGGGTAACCCCGAGGATTCTGAGATTGTCGATGGCCAGGTTTACACCCTGCCTGCAGAGTGCCCTAGCTGCTCCCGGCCTGTTGC